>CABHPQ010169211.1:0-50978 GCA_902168405.1 Peromyscus aztecus
TTCTCTGATTTTCTTTTCTTCTTTTTCCTTAGTCCTTCACCTCTTTCCATGTGCTCTAATGAATTTAATTAGAGCTTCTTGCCCAAGAGTTAGGGGAGATTATTTACTAGAACAACTGCAACATTTTCAACATTACATTTTGAAAATTAGTTGTGTTAATAGTTGAATAGATTATTCAGGAGAAATGTTATTTTTAATCTTAAGTGTATTTAAAAACAAAAAACAGAGGTATTTCATAATCTTAGTTCACCAAGTTGAACTATGTGGCTAATATGTTAGTTCTTCTTTAAAATTTCTTTCAAAGTATTTTATTTTGTATCTTCTATAAATAGTATATAATATATTATAAATTTACCTTGTGAACATTGGTACAATAATATTTAAATATAATTAATTATATCACAGTCTGTGTATGAGAATGTCACTTGGCCAACTCCACTGGAATTCCAGATAAAAGTATATGTTACAACTATTGTAGCATGATTTTATGCAAGTGAGCAAATTTCCTTAACAGACAAATGTAAATACTTAAAGGAAAATTAAAAATAATCAATACTAAATCACAAATAAAATATTTTATTTCCATAATTTATGAAATTATCTTTATCATTTTACAGACCTTATTCAGAGAACTCATCCCACAAAGATATAATCAATGCAAGTTTAACTATAAATAAATAAATCATATGTAGTTTTTCTTAGCTTAAAGCTCACTAACTGCCTTCATATTTTGCATGTTTTTCATGTAGTATTTCCTAAGCACCCAATATATATAAACTGTATCAAGAAAATATGTATATTTGTAAATCTATAAAGATGAGAATCTGACAGACAAAGAGACCAGAAATAAAATGGAATTAATTGTATAACATCACTTGTATTTTTAATAGATTGCTCTCATGTTGAAAGATATGGTCAGTGAAGATAAACACTGGGCTTTTCCCAAAAATGTTACAGTTGATACTCTTGAAGAAAGAATATCACCTTAATCTAAAGTAGCTTGGTAAGGTCCTTCCTCAGTTTAATAATGATTGACTGTGGCTATTGTAACTTATTGTTTGTGCATATCAAGTTAAATTTTTGATCTTTATAAAAAATAATATTTGCACTAAGGTTAGTTACTCCAATTATAACAATAAAGGAGAAGTAAATAAATTCAGCTGAAAGTTTCATCACATCAGAATGAGAGAAAAAAACTAATCTAGAAATAGTCTCATTGTATTGGCTCATCTTGTCAATGTCCTGCATCTGGAATCAACTCAAACACAAGCTGCTGGTCACTCCTGTGAGCAGTTTTCTTGAACGTATCATTTCCACTACAAGGAACCATCCTAAAGGTTTCTGTGACACTGTTGCAATATTTCCTATTTTTATAACTGAAGTATTAAAACAGCAGTAGTCTTTTTATTCTACCTCCAAAATGACTCTTGATATTAAGAAGAAAGACTTTCAGAACATTTTTTGTTTTGCCTTATTGCATTAGTGTAATATGCCAAAAGTAAGTTTTCAGAAAGTATTCACAGAACATTAATGTTTTTGAACAAATCTAGACCCATGGACTGCTGTGAGGCTTTCCCATCTGAAGCAGCAATTCATAAAATGTAATGAACATCTGATTCATCTTGGGCTGCTTGTTAAGCAGGCAGATTTTTGGATCCACCTCCACATTCATTGAAGCAGAATTTCTGCCGAGAAAATTTTCTGTAGCTAAATATGGATTATGATCTGGCAAAAAGTTTGCTAGCTGAATGAAACTAGCTAGCCTCTTAAAAAGTGCAGATTTGAATTCCTTCTGTGTTCTTGAAAACTCATCTTAAAATTTTGCAGAGTGCAACAAAATTAGCCAGTTTTCTTTTCTATAAAAAGGGAATGAACATTTGTCAAAAAGCTAGAATTTGGAAGACAGGAATTCAAATGCAGATATGTCTGGCTCCACGTCTGTGCATTTTCTGGGACAATATGGACATCACTGATACTCAGAGTTTCTTGTATGAATTTATGAATTACTTTAGAATCTTTTGTTGCATAATCACATAGACAAAAAATGCAGAAAATATAGACATAGTTGCCTCTTTTATATTTTAGTTGCATCTCTCAAACAAAAATTAGTTTATAATTTAAAAAAAACAATGAAAAATTTACCTTTCAAAGCCTCTGCTACTGATTTCATACTTGCATATTCTTAATATTTTGTTTTCTTCAAATTAATTCTTTTTTTAATTTTGGTTGTATTATGTGATCTTTTTCTATTTTTGTTTGAAACAAACTTTATATTCCTGATATTTATGTCTTTGTCATTCTCCTTCTGAAAATGAACAAAGGTTCCAGGTGAGATGGCTCTGAAGTTATGAAAAACTGCTGCTCTTCCAGGGGACCCAAGTCTGGTTCCTGGAACCCACAACAGGCTTCTCAAAACTTCCTGTAACTTCAGCTCGAAGATACCAGTGACCTCTTCTGCTTTCTGCAAGAATACATACACATACACACACACACGTTACAATGTGTAGAAATAGATAAATGAAGAGAAACGTGGTGTTCTGAAGGAAAATGTCCCCCACAGACTTACAGGGTGTGGCATTATTGAGGAAGTGGTCTTGTAGGAGGAAGTGTGTCACAGGAGGTGAGATCTGAGATTTCAGAAGCTCAAAGGAGGACCCGTTTCACTCTCTCTTTTTGCTGCAAGCAGATCCAGATGAAGAACTTTCAGCTACCTCTCCAGCACCAAGTCTGTGTGTGTACTGCCGCGTTTCTAACCATGACAAAAATGGGCTAAACCTCTGAACCTGTAAGCAAGCCCCAATTAAATGTTTTTGCTTTATAAGAATTGCCATGATCATGATGTCTCTTCACAGCAATATAAACTCCAACTAAGACAGATACCTAACACAGTGCAGACTAAAATTTGATTTAGAAATATTCCTGTGTATTATCTAAGAATTGCTGAAAGCATATGACAGCTTTCTACCTGATCTTTACTACATTTAACAAATGCTAGCATTTTATTATCCTATATCCTACTAATTTCTCCTTTTCTATCTTACTTGCTATGTCTCTTTGCTTCTGTCTCCATCCCCTGTATTATTTCATATATACATACCTATATACATATATATATGAAATAAGACTTACATAATCATAGTTCAGTTACCCAAATCAGAAATTAATAGGAATATACAATATATTTATTTAAACTATAGACATTTTGAGTTACTATCAGAGCATAATATAAGCAACTATATCCAATTATAGATCACATGACAAGTTATTGTGTTTTGGGGGATTTTATTGTTTGTTTGGTTTTCAATCTTTTTTCTATTGTAAAACTCAGTCTATCAGGACATTTGCATATCTCGTTGAGAATAGGACAATTATTGCAACAAATATGTCATAATGTTTGGTAGTTGTTCATGATTGTGTATTCCACATCTACATCTTGGCAGAAATTCCACAGAATGCATTTTCAAATTATTATTATTATTATTATCATCATCTTTATTTTAAGTTTTTCGAAACAAGGTTTCTCTGTATAGCTCTGACTGTCCTGGAACTCCCTTTGTAGACCAGGCTTGTCGTGAACTCACAGATATCCACTTTTCTCTGCCTCCTAAGTGCTGGGATTAAAAATGTGCACCACCCCTGCTTGGCTGCATTTTCAATTTTTAATTCATCATAAAAACATATATTGACTGCTTCTCCCATTACTATGATACCTGGCTTCAGGATATGTTTATTCTATAGTTTTAAACTACCCCTGATTTTTACCAATTTATTATCCACTAAATTACCTTTACAGGTGTCTTTAACCATGAATATGTATTCTTTCTTTTTTGGTTTTCTGAGACAGGGTTTCTCTGTGTTGCTTTGAGCCTTTCCTGGTCTCAACAATTCTTGCTCATACAAACCCTCCTCTTTCTCGCCAATTGGACTCCTGGAGCTCCACCTGGGTCCTGGCTATGGATCTATGAATCCAGTTCCCTCAGTCATTGGATGGGGTTTCTAGCATGACAATTAGGGTGTTTGGCCATCCTATTACCAGAGTAGGTCAGTTTGGGCTGTCTCTCGACCATCGCCAGTAGTCTATTGTGGGGGTATCTTTGTGGATTTCTGTGGGCCTCTCTAGCACTTTGCTTCTTCCTATTCTCGTGTGGTCTTCATTTATCATGGTCCTTTATTCCTTGTTCTCCCTCTCTGTTCTTGATCCAGCTGGGATCTCCCGCTCCCCTAAGCTCTCTTTCCCTCAAGCTTCATTACCCCCACTCACGTCCATGTTGTTCATGTAGATCTCATCCATTTCTTTGTCATTGGGGGATCCCTGTGTCTTTCTGGAACTCACTCTGTAGCCCAAGCTGGCCTCGAACTCACAGAGATCCACCTAGCCCTGCCTCCTGAGTGCTGGGATTAAAGGCATGCACCACCACCGCCTGACTTAAAGGTGGTTACTACTAAACCTGAATTCTATCCCTGGAAACCACACTGCAGAAGAAAAGAACCAAGTCCTGCATGTTGTTCTCGTATATACACTGTGGTACATAAATAACCAAACACAAATATTACCTATGTGTGTGCGCATCATGTAAACACTTAATAAAAAATCCATATTAAAAAAAATGAAGGACACCTCTGTTATTACACTGTCAAGACTAGAGGTTTGTAGAAGGCAAAATTCAAACTCACTCCATGAAGGTTAATCAGAATCTATACATTTTTTCAAAAATAAATGTAAGCTCTCTTAGTTACTATTCTACTGCTGTTAAGAGACAACATGACCAAAGCAACTTATGAAAGGAAACAATTAAATGGGAGCTTGCTTATAGCATCAGAGCTGTGGGGAGCATGGCAGGCAGGCATGCTGCTGAAGAAGTAGCTGATAGCTATATCCTGATCCTCTTATGGAGAGTCCAAACAGGCCTTGTGCACACAGATCAACACTTGAGGAGCCAGAAAAGTTAAACGCACAGATCACCTTTTCAATGGGATGAGGTGCCACGCTGCTCTTCCCGGAATGCTATGGAGGGATGATGTAGTTTTACAGCCCGGTGATCTTTTGCTGTCTGATGAGAGAGGCTCTGTCTGTATCTCCCAGAATTTATGTTTTTACCTGTTCCAGGCCCTTTCCCCTAAATCTTGAGCATTGCTTTTAGACCCTAATGCCCTCTCTCATGAGAGACATCACCTGCACTTTACAACAGCATAAGTGATTTCCATGGTATCTGAGGGCAAGATCAGTCATGTTTGCTTCAGGCATCATGTTTACCTCAGTCAAATATCTAGACCCTAGACCCTAGACCCTAGACCCTAAATCGTGGGCAGAACTTCTGAGTAAACAGCATCCATTCTCGTGAAAGAAGCCAGATGTATTTTGTAAAGAATCTCAGTGTAAGTGTGTTTTAAATTGAAGTGCACTTGGGATTGAATTCTTTATTATCTGAATACTCTTTTTTTTTTTCAAAATTGTGCTATATTTACCTATGACTAAAGTAAAATGATCTGGGCCAGACTCTAGAAGTCTTGGTTCAGTGTGGGTTACAATAAAATTGGGATGAGACTTTCTTGTCTCTTCATGGATCATTTTTTTTTCCTGCCTGCTGTAAAGCCTACAGGGTAATCCTCACACCAGGCAGCAGGGAAAAGAGAGATTGAGTCTGCAATGGGTTTAGAATCCTCAAATCCCACTCCCAGTGACACAGTTCCTACAATAATGCCACATCTCCTAATCCTTCCTAAACAATACACCAACTGGGAGCCAAACATTGAAATATATAAGCCTATGGGAGCAATTCTCATTCAAACCACTACATGCAGCTCCTTGACCCCCATAGGCTTGTAGCCACATCACAATATAAAATGCATTCAATCTAACTTCAAAAGTCTTCATAGTCATTCTGTCTCCACATTTTCAGAGTCCAAAGTCTCTTTTGAATCTCAAGGAAAGCTCTTAAGTGTAACCTCCTGCAAAATCAAGAAGCAAATTACATACTTCTAACACACAATGGCACAGGATATACATTATCATTCCAAAAGAAAACAGAGGATTATAGGGAACATATTCTGGACCTAAGGAAGAATGAAAATCAGCAGGACAAACTCCAAGTCTACGCACGGTTTCGAAGGGCTTATTAGATTGCTTTTCACACCTCCTACTCCTTCCAGCTTTGTTGACTACAACACACTTCTACCTCTTGGACTGCTTCCACACCCTATCTGCAGCTACCCTTGGCTAGTATACACGAACTCTGTCATCTCCAACATTACTGGGGTCCCTAATGCAGTCCAGGCTTCACTTTTATAGCTTCATGCAATGATTTCTTCAAGTCTCTATGCAAGGACATCTCTGGGAACATTCATGGGTTCAATGGGTTTCTTCAACAGTGAGGAAGATTCCACAACCCATTTACTACCGTATCCTTCTTGATAGAGCCAGAGACACTTGGCCAAAGGTGTCAAGTTCAGCTGCTCACTTGGCTTGGAACTGGACCACTTACGTGTCTTATATTTGCATATGATTTGACTTGTTGATGGTTTTCTTTAATGAACAAACTTTTCTTTTCAGCTGTTAGAAGCTTATCTGAGTGGAGTCTTGCCCTGAGAGCATCACTCTTTTGCATTCCTCCATTCACCTTGTCTTAAACTTCTTATCTATTTGATCATAAAACTCGGCTCCAACATTGCAATATATCTCCTGGTATTCCTTTTATCCTCCAGCTGTCTATTTTTTGCATTTCTTTTTGTTCCATTCAATCTTTCTCATTGTACATCTGCAGACAAGGGATCTCTAACAACGAAATGATAGTCAACATTAGGCTATCTTGAAATCTCTCTGCTAAAGCTATTAGTCCTAACCTTTTCAATTAAGTCTCTGACTTTTTTTGGGGGGGGTGTGGGCAAAATCATAAATCAGCCACATTCTTTGCCAAAACAACACAAGAATTTTCTGTAATATCATTCCCTTCTGAAGCCTCTTGAGGAGGAAGGGCTGCCAGCATCTGTTTTGATGTCAGAATGACCGTCTCTCCTGCTCCACTAGAACAGAGCATTAAACTCAGCTTAAAGCATTCAACTACTTTTCTAGTCCAAAGCCCCAAAGTCTTCCATATTTCTCCACCAGACAACAATGTCAGGCTTGTCATAGCAATATACTAATCCCTGGTAACAGTTTATACTTAGTTATTGTTTATGGCTGTGATAAAAAAAAAAAGCATGGCTGAGGCAACTCATCAAATGAAACATTTAATTGGGTACTTGCTCATATTTTCAAATGGTCAGTCCATTATCGACCTGGTAGGGAGCATGGTAGCAGGCAGGTTGATATGAAGCTGCTGCAGTAGCTGAGAGCCCACATCTAATTCATGAGTTGCAGGCAGAAAGAGCAACAAGGCCAGGCATGAGCTTTTTTGAAACTCAAAGATCAGCTCTGGTGAAACACCTCCGTCAACAAAGCAGCACATCCTATGACTTTTTTTTTTTTTTTTTTTTTTTTGAGAAGGGGTTTCTCTCTGTAGTTTTGGTGCCTGTCCTGGATCTTGCTCTATAGAGTGGGCTCAAACTCATAGAGATCTGCCTGGCTCTGCCTCCTGCATGCTCGGGTTAAAGGCACACACCACCACTGCCTGACTTAAGCCTTACTAATCAATCCTTTTAAAATTAAATATTCTACTCCACAAACAGGGACTTGAATATTCAAATATATGAGACTAGGGAGGCCATGCTCATTCAAACTGCCACATAAACCAATTAAAACTACAACATGAGGAGCTTGGAAAGGACAGAATGGCATTTGGTATAACCTCTTCTGGTTCCTTCATTGCCTAAACCAAAAATAATTAAACATTTCACCATGCTCATTTCATCTCATGGCATAAAACATATGGTTGCTGTTGGGAAGAGATCATAAAATCTCTTCCACTCCATAATGCTTATAGGGGAGTATATGATGCATACTTTTCTCATGATTTTGTAAGTAATCCCTATCCTGTTTAATCTAATTTGGATAAAACAAAACAAAAAATTTAAATTATTATATGTTTAAATTTTTCACTTCAGCATAAATGTTAGTTATTTTGTATGAACTACTAATATAAAAATTGTCTTCCTAGGCATTAGATCCCCTGTAACTCAAGTCAGACATGTTTGTAGGATGTCTGATGTGGGTGCTGAGAATTCAACCCAACTCCTCTGCAAATGTAAGCAGTAATCCTAACTATGAACTATTTCTATAACTCCAAGTGATTTTGCCATAAATTAGCAAATGAATTTGATAGGTCATTTCCAAGAATTCACTAACTTGAATAAAATGAATATTGTTGCCTTTCTAGGATTATATTTAGTGGATTTATATATATATATATATATATATATATATACATATATATGTATATTTACATACATATGTGTATGTAAATATATATGTATATTTACATAGTATTTATTTTCACTATGTAATTACAATAAGAGTTTTCCTGATAAAACACATTAGGCACAGATGCCATTGACTACAGAGTAAGATGGTTTCTGAAGGAAGTTGACTACCATTTGAAAATGGGGATCCCTATGAGAAAAGACCTCCAGACCATGGTGAGCCTTTTATCTGGAAGAACATTAGAAAGCAAAGGTACAATAAATTAAAACCGTATAAAAGGACCTTATAGATAAGGATAAACTTTCTTCCAAAACCTGGAAAGGATATTCATTAAGAGAATAAATGTTCCATTACAATTTTATGCTCCACAGTCTTTTATTCTTTGTACCTTGAATAGTTGGTTGTCTATGTTTACTGAAATCTACTTGAATAGAAGCTTCTCTTGTAAGTTTTGAAAGATGCATTAGTCTATGGAAATAGTTATAAGCCATTAGATGTGGCTTTAACATTGTGGCTAATTAGCAGATGTTAGTAGTGGATTCCCTTGTAGGGTCCTTCTGTAGTATGAAAACTGTCCAGTAGAGATGAAACTTCCAGGTAACCACCAGCTTGATTTTTCAAGTCTTAAGTCTCATCTCCTTCTCATACTCTATTTTTTACCTTGATCGCCCTTTCCTACTCCAATTTAGCCTTTCATGTTGCATTGTAAACCTTTCATTCACAACATTGAAATCTACTCTCCTCCCTTGGAAGCCCCCTTGAGAGATCCCTTTACCCTTTGCTACCTTCTTGATCCCTATTTGTTGTGTGATAATCTTTTTGTACACTGTGAAGATGTGTCTCTGCCCAAATACCTTATGAATGGTTTAATAAAGAGGTGAGTGATGAATAGCTGGACAGGAGAAAATAGTTGGGACTTCTTGACAGAGATAGGAACTCTTGGAAGGAATCAGAGAGGCAGAGATTCACCAGCAAGATATAGAGGAAGTTAGATACACACTCTATTGAGTAGAGGTAACAAGCCATGTGGCAGAACATAGATTAATAAAATGGGTTAATTTAAGCTATAAGAGCTATTTAGGAACAAGCCTAAGCTAAGGTCAAGCTTTCATAATTGATAATAAGTTTCTGTGTCATCATTCAGGAATTGGCAGTCTAAAGAAAGACCTGCTGAAACCTATTAGTATTCCATAGTAAACACATATTTTGGAAAATTCAATGTTAATGTCCACAAGTGGGAAAATAGAAGTGACATTTGTTTTTCTCAGACTGGGTTACCTTATTCAGATTAATTGTATTCAGCTTCATCCATTTATCTGTGAATTTCATGATTTCATTTTTCTCTACATCACACAACCATCCTCTAAAACCTTGAGGATCATTGTGCAAGAGAATTTTGAAAGAGTGGAAGAGTTAGAGGAAAAGAATGACCACAAGATAACATTGTGAACACAGCTTGTAAGTTACATATATGAATGCACAGCAGTTATGATACTGTGCACAAGACCTATGCAAGGTCAATGTGGACAAAACTGCATTGTGAATGTGAATATGCACAAAATGCAGGTGAATGTTCTCAAAATGCATTCTACAAAATTCCCAAAATAACTTGTAAAGATATTGAGAAGAAGATGATGATGATGAAGATGATGATGAAGAAGAAAAAGAAGAGAGAAAACAGATAATTCTCATGAAAAAGATGATGTGAGAGACAGAGGAGGCAGAGAAATGCATAAAGAGAAACCCTCAAAAGAAAAAAGAGAAGAAAAGAATAGGAAAAAATGATAATGACTTTAATATGTTTTCAGGGCTAGCTGACAGATTCACACCACATGATTTAGTTCAACACTCCTGAAAGAAACAGAGAAGAAAAATATATAATAAATCAGTAGCTTTAGAAGCCACATTACATAATAGCTCTCTTACTTTGCCCCAGGAAGAGAGCTTCACGGAGCTTAACCCAGTGTTTTTGGGCTGTTGGGTTGGGTCTTGTAAGAGTAACCATCTTCTAAAAGTGTTAGACTAATGTTCTAATATTTTAAGAGCAAATACATATAAGTAGAAATGCAGATGTATTGGAGAGTATTAATTCATGAGTACTGAATTTAGATTTCTGGTTATTATATTTAAATAGGTATTTAAATTAAGTTTATCACAAAATTTCTTTTAAGAACATATAATTTAAGAAATCTGTGTTCTTTAAAAGCAAAATGATATAATCCTAGGACTGTACTGACAGCATATATAAACCTATCATGCTAAGAATAAACAAAGGAAATCAGGGGCTTAAAAAATGGTTCAGTTGGTGCACAAACCTTCAATCCCAACACTTGGGAGGCAGAAGAGGTAGATCTCTGAGTTCCAGGTCAACTTGATCTACAAAGTAAATTCTAGGACAGCCAGGGCTACACAGAGAAACCTTTTCTCAAAAAAAAAAGGTATAGTTAGTTTAAATGCTTTCTGTGTAAGAATGGGGACCTCACTTTTCTCCCCAGCAACTGTATTAAAAAATACTCTATATGGTGCTGAGCTTACAATCCCAGAAATGCAGAGAAAAAGGACAATGGATCCTGGGTCCTGCTTTAGATTGTCCAGGCCATAGAGAACACTTGTCTTCAAAACAAAACAAACAAAAACAGAAAGTTGGCAAGCACCTGAAACATAACACTGAAACTATGGTCTCTACACAAATACACACATGGTCTGGTGAAGAATGACACATATGTACCACTGAGTGCCCATGGATGCACATACGGAAAAATGGAAGAAATTAATTCATGCTGTGTAAATAATTGTTAGATGGTGAAGTTCAAATTTCTTTACAAATGTTTACCTATTTTCCTACAAATGGAGCTTTGTTAAGAAAGGCTTGAGGATCTGGTTTGATTGAGAGCCTCAGAGAAGACTAGTATAGTGTCCTTGTGCGATCCCAGTGTAATGGAGGCAGAGACGGGTGGATTCTTGCAGCATTGCTGAGCACTCACACTGGTCTAATGATCTAGCCTCAAGACACAGGGAGAGGTCCTGCCTCAAAACACACAATGCTTGCTTCCTGAGAAAAACCACCCAGGGTTGATCATCACATTTCCAGATACAGGAATAAGTCCATTAATACAAGAAATGCATATGTATGCACTTACTTACACACAAAAAATATTGACAACAATTTTTAAAAAGTATTTAAATTAAATGCAGCTCTTGCAAAAAAGTTAAATAGCAAGTAGAAAAGAACAAATTTAAAAATCAGTCATGATTATATAGTGAGTTACTGACTCACACTTTTTTTTTTCCTCACTAAATACATTGTTTTAAAATTTACATTGTAGTTGCAAGCAGCTTGATTAATGGACACATCTCCAAGAAACACTTTCAGGTCAATGACAGATGACATTGTGTTAGTAAATTATTAATGATGTGGAATCACTGTTACACTGAAAATTAAAAGAAATATACATTTGCCATAGCCTAAAGAAATGTATTTTATTTTATAAAGAGTAAAAATCAAATGCATCATATATCACTTATACAATAAAAATGACAACTTTGGAGCTGATCTAATAGCATTTTCCAGTTAGCCTAGTGACCTGAGTTTGAATCTGAGAACATGTAGTATATAAGGACACAACTGGCACCAAACAGCTACTGTCTACCTGCCACACAAAAGCTACTGCACAAACATACAAATGAATAAGTATTTTTTTTATATAATTTAAAAAAGGGACGATCAGAACAAGAGCTCAGCAGGCTAACTCACATGCTTTCCACATGACTACTCATATTCTATCCTGGGAATCAAACGGTGGAAGCAGAGAAATGATTCGAAGTTGTCCTCTGAACTCCAAGAACTTGCTATGGCATGTGAGTATGTACACATGTACACAGGAAAAGTACAGTGTAACAATAACAATGACAAATGACAACTTCGTTGTCAGAAAAAAATAAAGATTATAAAAGTTAAAAGCCACCTCTTCTTTCCCCTTCCTGCCAACCCCCACCCACAGGGTTACTACAAGGATGCTGAGTTTTTCAGAGTGCATTGGGACTTTATATAAACCCTATTAGCTGGTTCAAAAAATTTTCCAAAATTTAAGGACACTTACTTTCTACTTTCTTTCCACTAATCCTGCTATCCTTCTCCTTTAAATATGTTATTCAACTAATCCTTAAAAATAGCTCTCTCATTTTAATTACAGCTATAATTTAGAGATTATGTAAAATGTGAAATCTCAACTAATTATACTGTAATTGGGAGGGGACAGAAAGCTCGAGAGTACACCTAAATAGTGTAGAAATAGAAATGTTAATTGACATGATGATGGGTGTGGGAAGGGATCTTGGAGATAAGAAGTGAAATGGAAAAGAGAAATAAAGAGAAAGGCATGGCCCTACACAGCATTAAAGCAGTTTGCTGATGCATTAGCATACTGAAAAGCTTAGTTCCGAAGACAGAGCTTTAAGCAGCTTTTTATACAAAGTTTGACAGAGAAATAGACTAAAGAGTACATCTTGTTTCTCACCCCATGATTTGTTGCAAAGAGGAAACTTTACGAAGGGAAGTGCATTTTATATTTCAATGTGGACAATTATTTGATGGCAATGGGTTGCTTACAATTTTTGTATAAAATCTAATCTAATACATAAATGATATGCTGTGACAACATGTCTGACATTAACTAAAGAACAATACATTGAAAGACAAGCTGTATCACTCTATAATGGAAGACTCTCACACTGTTCACATTAAAAAAATAAGAATAGACTTTAGTGCTTCTTGATTAGTGTACCTGTATACTACCATGAACTTGTGTATTCAGTATAACACAAGAAAGGAAAAAAAAACTCAAAAAAGAAACATTACAAAATCCAGATAATGAAAATTTCCAAGAACAAAAAAAAAAAAAAAAGATCTTAAAAAAAAAAATAGATACAAATTGACTTACCCGGAAAATCACAGTAGGTTAAAACCTTTGTTTTTAGGTAAAATGGAAATTTTGAAATTTGTAAAGATAATACAAGATAAAATATGGATGGAAATTGTTTTAAAAGTGACTGCTCTGGTGGAGTCCCCAGCAGTAGTCTGCTGGCAGATGAGATCCCTTCTGGCAGTCTGTACCACAACCACTGCCACCCACTGGATTCTGTTCCCCCAGGATCCACTCCACCACCCAACCCCACTCATTCTGCCACCCAACCCCACCTACCTCATCATCGCCCCCATAGCCTGCCCTCCCCCCAAACTCCAGCAGGCCCCATAGGCACAGTCAAATCCCACACCAGTTGGAAGAAGAGGTGAGTAACTGGCCTCCCAGCTGAACTGCCCCAGCCTCTAGACCCTAAGCCTTAGGGCACATCCTGTGCCCCTCATTCTCCCATATCAGCACCAGCAAAACCCCTAACTCTGTTGGAACTCCACTGCTCTGTTGCACTTCCCAGCAGCTGGCCAGCAGGTGAGAGACCTGACTTCAAGATGCACCACTACCACAACTGCCCACTGGATTCTGTTCCCCCAAGACCCACAGCCCAACCCCATGCACTACATCATACTCCCTATGTCCAGCCCTCCCACAAAACTCTAGCAGAGGCCCAACCCACACCAGTTGGAAGAACAGACTCCATAGGCATAGGTACAGACCACAACAGTCAGAAAAACAGGAGGATATGCTGGATCGAGGCGCTAAAACCCTGACAAACCTCAGCTGAGACAACCCTACTAGACCTGAAGACCTAGCAATCACCTGAACCCTTGGCCACTCAGGCCACAAGACAATAAATGAAGCAGATTATAAAGGAACAAATCACCCATCCAATAAAGACAACACAAGAATCAACACACATACATATAATCATCCCAAACTCAGATGTGTTAACACCAGAGTAAGAATATGTTCGACAACTGAAAAGGCAATATGGCACCACTAGAACCCTGTGATCCTACAACAGCAAGACCTGAACATTAAAACATAACCAAACCACAAGAAAATTACCTAAAAACAACTTTATTAAAATGATAGAGGCTGCACGAATCTTAAAAGTTCTTATTAATAAAAACAAACCCGGAGCTAGGTATTGGGGTGAATGCTGGAAGATCAGAGAAGCAGAACTGGCCACAGCTACCTCACCTCGCCAGTTCCTCAGCTGATCCTGTGTCCTCAGACTGGAAGCTTCTGAGTCCTCATCCAAATGGATCTCAGCTGAACTGCTCAAAAGCCTAAAAGCTTAACCAGGCTCTAGTTCCTGGTCCTCAAGCCTTGAATACTTTTCTGCCTCCTGCCATTACTTCCTGGGATTAAAGGCGTGAGTCACCATGCTTGGCTGTTCCAGTGTGGCCTTGAACTCACAGAGATCCAGGTGGATCTCTGCCTCTGGAATGCTAGGATTAAAGGTGTGGGTGCCACCATTTTCTAGCCTCTGTATCTAGTAGCTGTTCTGTTCTCTGACCCCAGATATGTTTATTAGGGTGCACAATATTTTGAGGAACACAATACCACCACAAGAAGCCCTTAAAGAAGAAATGAAAATTTCCTTTAAAGAAATTGAGGGAAAGATAAATAAAATAATTGGAAGAAATCAATAAATTCCTTTAAGAAAGCAAGGAAAACAATCAAACAAGAGAAGGAAACAGTTCAGGATTTGAAAATTGAAATAGATTCAATTAAAAAAAAACACAAACCAAGGGAATTCTGGAAATGGAAAATCTGGGTAAGTGAAGAGGAACTACAGATGCAAGAGATAGAAGAATACAAGAGATAGAAGAATCTCAGGCATTGAAGATGTGTTAGAGGAAATAGATTCATCCATCAAAGAAAATGTTAAATCTAAAATATATCTGACACAAAATGTCCAGGAAATCTGTGTTACCATGAAAAGACCAAACCTTAGACTAGTAGAGATAGAAGAAGGAGAAGAACCCCAACTCAAAGCCACAGAAAATATATTCAATAAAGTTGTAGAAGAAAACTTTCCCAACCTACAAAAGGACATGCCTATCAAGGTAGAAGAAGCTTACAGAACACCAAATAGACTGGAGCAAAAAGAAAAAAAAAGTCCCCTCACCACATAATAATCAAAACACTAAACATACAGATAAAGAATGAATATTAAAAGCTGCAAAGGAAAAAAGGTCAAGTAATACATAAAGGCAAACCTCTCAGAATTACACCCTACATCTCAATGAAGACTCTAAAGGTCAGAAGTTCCTGGACAGACATTGTGCAGATATTGAGAGAGTGCAGAAGACAGCCCGCTTTACTATACCCACCAGAAATTTCAATCAGCATCAACAAAGAAAATGAGATATTTCATGACAAATCCAAATTGAAAGAATACTATTCCAAAAATCCAACCACACAGAACGTACTAGAAGGAAAACTTTAACCCAAAGAAGTTAGCTGCACCCAGGAAAACACAGGCAATAGTTATTCTCACGCCAGCAAAAATCCAAAGAAGGGAAACACACACATATGAACACATTCCACCATCACCACAAAACTCAAAAGATAACAGGAATTAACAATCAGTGGTCATTAATATTCCTTAATATCAATGGACTCAATTCACCTATAAAAAGACACGGGCTAAACAGAATGGACAGGAAAAGAGTATCCATTCTTCTATTGCATGCAAGAAACACACCTCAACTTCAAAAACAGACATTACCTCAGAGTATAGGGTTGGGAAAAGACTTTCCAATCAAATGAACCTAAGAACTCAGCTGGTGTAGCTATCCTAATATCTAAGAAAATAGTCCTCAAACTAAAATTAATCAAAAGAGATGGAGAAGGAAATTAATATTTATCAAAGGAAAATTCAATCAAGATGAAGTCTCAATTCTGAACATCTGTGCCCCAAATATAATAGCACCCACATTTGTAAAAGAAGCATTACTAAAGTTTAATCACACATCAAATTCCACACATTAATCGTAGGAGACTACAATACCCCACTCTCACCAATGGACAGGGCTGCCACACAGAAACTTAACAGAAAAATCAGGGAACTAACAGAAGTTATGATTCAAATGGACTTCATAGACATCTACAGAACATTTCACTCAAACACAAAAGCATATTCCTTCTTCTCAGGACCTTGTGGAACCTTCTCTAAAACTAACCACACTGTGTCAGAAAGCAAATCTTAACAGATGCAAAAAAAAAAAAATAATTGGAATAACCGCTGCATCCTATCAGATCACCATGGGTTAAAGTTAGAGCTCAACAACACTGTCTTACCCCAGTAATCAGATTGGTGAATACCCTAACTGTCATCATAGAGCCTTTCTCCAGTAACTGATGGAAGCAGATGCAGAGATCCATAGCCAAACACGAGGACAAGCTCCAGGAGTCCAGTTGAAGAGAGAAAAGAGGGATTCTATGAGCAAGGGCATTAAGATCATGATAGAGAAACCTATAGAGACAACCAAACCAAACCATGGGGAACTCATAAAATTAGATCAACAACTATGGAGCCTGCATGGGACTAGACTAGGCCTCTGCATAGTGAGACAGTTATATAGCTTGATCTGCTTAAAGGGCCCCCCCTGGAAGTAGGATCAGAATCCATCCCTGGTACATGAACAGCTTTTTGGAGCCCACTACCTATGATAGGACAGCTAGCACAGCCTTGAGGCAGGGGGAGGGGCTTGGACCTGCCTCTACTAAATATACCTACCTCTCCATGGGAGGCCTTGCCTTCTTGTAGGAGGGAATGGGGAATGGATTGAGAGGGAAAGGCTGGAGGGGTAGGAGGAGGAAAGAGGGAGAACTTTAATTGGTATGTAAAATGAATTAAAAACATTTCTTAATAAAAACAAACCAAAAAAAGTTAGAGTTCAACAACAACACAAACAACAGAAAACCTACAAACCCATGGAAACTGAATAGTGCTCCAGTGAGTTACCACTGGGTCAAGGAAGAAATAAAGAAAGAAATTAAAGATGTCCTAGAATTCAATAAAAATGGATGCACAACAAACTCATGGAACACTCACTATGAAAACGATACTAAGAGAAAAGTTTATAGCATTGAGTGCCTACATAAAGAATTTGGAGAAATCTCACACTAGTGACTTAAGAGCACACCTGAAAGCTCTAGAGCAAAAGGAAGCAAACTCACGCAGGAGGAATAGACTTCGGGGAATAATCAAACTGAGGCCTGAAATCAATAACACAGAAACAAAGAGAACAATACAAAGATTCAATGCAACAAAGAGTTGATTTTTTGAGAAAATCAACATGATAGACAAACTCTTATCCAAACTAACTAAAAGGTGAGACAGAATACCAAACTTAACAAATTCAGAAAGAAAAAGGGGGACAGAACAACACACTGAGGAAACCCAGAAAATCATTGGGTTATACTTCAAAGACCTGTACTCCATAAAATTGGAAAATCTAAAAGAAATGGACAATTTTCTTGATAGGTATCATATACCAAAATTAAATCAAGACAAAATTAACTATTTAAATAGACTTATAACCCCTAAGGAAATAGAAGTAGTCTTAAAAGTTTCCCAACCAAAACCAAAATTTTTCCAGGGCCAGATGATTTCAGTGCAGAATTCTATCAGAATTTCAAAGAGCTAATACCAATACTCCTGAAAATGTTCCACCCAACAGAAACAGAAAGAACATTGACAAAATCTTTTCATGAGGCTACAGTTACCCTGATACCCAAACCACACAAAGATGCAACAAAGAAAGAGAATTACAAACCAATCTCCCTCATGGACATTGATGCAAAAATACTCAATAAAATACTGGGCAAAATGGATCCAAGAACACATAAAGAAAAAAAAATCACCCTCCATGATCCAGTAGGCTTCATCCCAGAGATGTAGGGATGATTCAACATAGGAAAATCTGTCAATGTAATATACCATGTAAACAAACTGAAAGAAAAAACAAATGATCATCTCATTAGATGCTAAAAAAATAAAAGAAAAAAACTGTTGACAATATCCAACACACCTCATGATAAAAGTCTTGGAGAGATCAGGGATACAAGGAACACACCTAAATATAATTAAAGCAACATGCAGCAAGCTGAGAGTCAACAGCAAATTAAATGGAGAGAACTTCAAAGTGATTCCATTAAAATCAAGAGCAAGACAAGGCTTCTACTCTCTCCATGTCTATTCAATATAGTACTCAAAGTTCTAGCTAGAGCAATAAGACAAGAAAAGGGGATCAAGGGTATACAAACTGGGAAGGAAGACTTCAACCATTAACTATTTGTAGATGATGTGATAGTATAAATAAGTGACCCCAAAAATTCTACCAGGGAACTCCTACAGGTGATAAACACCTTCAGTAATGTGGCTGGTTAAAAGATTAACTCAAAAAAATCAGTAGCCCTCCTATACACAAATGATAAATGGGCTGAGAAAGAAATCAGAGAAACAACACCCTTCTCGATGGCTACAAATAATAACGGGGTAACTAATCAAACAAGTGAAAGACCTGTATGACAAAAACTTCAAGTTTTTGAAGAAAGAAATTGTAGAAGATATCAGAAAATTGAAACATCTCCCATGCTCATGGATTGGTAGGATTAACATAGTAAAAATAGCAATCTCATCAAAAGCAATCTATAGATTCAATGTAATCCCCATCAAAATTCAAACACAATTCCTCACTGATCTGGAATGAACAATACTCAACTTCCTATGGAAAAACAAAATCTCAGAATGGCTAAAACAATCCTGTACAGTAAAGGAACTTTGGGAGCTATCACCATCCCTGATTTCAAGCTCTACTATAGAGCTACAGTAATAAAAACAACATGGCATTGGCTTAATAACAGACAGGTGGATCAATGGAATTGAATCAAAGACACTGACATTAATTCACACAACTATGAACCTGATTTTTTACAAAGAAGCCAAAATTGTATGATGGAAAAAAGAAAGCCTTTCCACATATGGTGCTATCATAACTGGGTATCTACACGTAGAAGACTGTAAATAGATCCATATCAATCACCATGCACAAAACAATTCCAAGTGGATCAAGACTTCAACATAAATCTAGCTACATTGAACCTTATAGAAGAGAAATCTAGAAGTAGCCTTTAACACACTGGCACAGGAGACAACTCTCTGAAAAGAACACAAGTAGCATAGACACTAAAATTGAAAATTAATAAATGGGACCTTCTGAAACTGAAAAGCTTCTGTAAAGCAAAGGATACTGTCAGTAAGACAAAAAGATAGCTTATAGAATAGGAACCTTCAAAATATATAAAGAACTCCAGAAATTAGATATCAAAACACCAAATAATACAACTGAAAATTGGGTGCAGATCTAAACAGAGAATTCTCAGTAGAAGAATCTCAAATGATAGAGATACACTGAAAGGATTGTTCAACTTCCTTAGCCATCAGGGAAATGCAAATCAAAACAACCATGAGATACCAACTTACACCTGTCAAAGTGTCTAAGATCAAAAACACTAATGACAGCTTTCATTGGAAAGGATGTGGAAGAAGGGGAACACTCTTCCACTGCTGGTAAGAGTATAAATCTGTACAACCACTTTGGAAATCAACATGACAGTTTCTCAGAAAATTGGGAATCTATTTACCTCAATATCCAGTTATACCAACCTTGGGCATATACCCAAAGGATGCTCAATCATACCACAAGGATACTTGATTAATTTTGTTTATAGCAGCATTATTTGTAATAGCCAGAATCTGGAAACAACCTAGATGCCCCTTAACCAAAGAATGGATAAAGAAAAAGTGGTACATTTATATAAAAATAGAGTACACTTAGCTGTAAAAAAAAAAAAAATCATGAAATTTGCAGGTAAATGGATACAAAATAAAAAAAAAAAAAAAAACAACCTTCCTTAGTGAGGTAACCCAAGCCCAGAAAGGCAAACATAGCATGTACTCACTCATAAGTTGACATCAGGTGTAAAGTAAAGGATAACTAGGCTACTATCCACAACCCCAGAGAGGCTAGGTAACAAGTAGGGCTCACAGAGAGATGCATGCATTGTCCTGGGAAGGGGAAAAAGAAGAGCTCTCTAGGGTAACTTGGGAGCAAGGTGGTGCGGTTAGAAACATGAGGGATTTGGTTGGGTAGGTTTGGACTGAGCGGGGGTGGGGATGGTAATGAAAGAGATGTCTTGATTTGGGAGATCAGTTCGGGGTTAGGGAGAAACCTGGTGCCAGGGAAACTCCCAGGAATCCAGAAGGATAACCCCAGCTAAAACTCCTAGCAATAGTGCACAAGGTGCCTGAGCTGGCCCACCTTCTCTAATAAAATTGGTGATTATCCTAATTTTCATCAGAAAGATTTCATCCAGAAATTGATGGAAACAGATACAGAAATCCACATTCAAGCTCTGGGAGTCCTGCTGAAGAGAAGGAGGAGGGATTGTATGAGCAAACATCCTATTGAAGAGGAGGAGAGACTTATGAGACGGGGGATCAAACTCATGATGGGGGAACCCAAAGAGACAGCTGATTTGAGCTCCTGGGAGCCCATGGACTCTGGACCAACAGCTAGGGAGCCTGCATGGGAACGACCTAGACCCTCTGCATGTATGTGACAGTTGTGTAGTTTAGTCTGTAGGTGGGGCTCCAGGCAATAGGATCACAATCTGTCCCTGACACTTGAACTGGCTTTGGGGAATCTATTCCGCAGGCTGAGTTGCCTTGCTCAGCCTCCATGCAGGTGGAAGAGCTTTGTCCTGCCTCAACTTGAAGTGCCATGCTTTGCTGACTGCCATGGTAGTTCTGCCTCTTTCTTAATGGAGAGTGAGGAGGAGTGAATGGGGAGCAGGTTAGAGAGTAGGCAGATGAGGGAACAGGAGAAGAGGAGGGAGAGGAACCTGAGATTAGGATGTAAAATAAATGAAAAAAATAATTAGTCTAAAAGTAAAAAAAAATGATGCTGTAAAGTTGAACCTGTTCTGCTTTATTTAAATGAAATATTATGGGAAATTGCTATTTAAATATTTCATTAGTTTAGAAGCCATATTTTCACTATTTTCAAATATTCATCAGAATATTCTGATGAAGCCATGCATGGTAGAGGGTCAGGACATGGTCCAGTGGAGCTGAGTAAGGAGAAGTCTGAGTCCTTGTGAGACAACTCCAAGAAAACAAGATCAGAGTCTTAGGATCTCTGTTCCTTCTAAACACTGCTTTGTTGTTGGCCTATATTTTCATGCCCCTTGGAGGCGCAGGAAATACTAGTAGATTTACTTCAGTTAATCCGCTATCATACTATTGTTATTAAAATAATGTTTCCAGTCAAAGACCTATTTTGGGGATTGTATACAGCTTGAACTCGTGTGAACTTTGCTCACATGGCCTTGCTTATATCTAGTCAAGGGTTTTCCTTGTGATTGTACACAACTTGAACCTGTGAACTTCATTCATGCGACTTTTCTTAACCCGCATAACGTAAAATTGTATGATGCTGCAAATAAAGTTGGCTATTGCATGAGATCTTGTCAGCCTCATTTGTAGGCTCCGTTCTTACAGGTCTGAAAAACGTGGCACTGGTGACAGTTGTGTAGCTTGGTCTTTTATGGGGCCCTTAGTAGTGGGACCAGAACCTGTCCCTGAAGCATGAGCTGGTGCTTTGGAACCTATTCCCCATGATGGGATGACTTGTTCAGCCTTGATGCAGGGAGAAGAGCTTGGTCCCGCAGCAACATGATATGCCATGCTTTGTAGATTTTCAAGGGAGATCTTACTCAATCTGAATGGTGAAGGAGGAAAAGTAGAGAGCAGAGGGGGTGGGGGAGAAGGGAGGGAGAAAAAGGAATGGGGGGAGAGGAAGGGGAACACTGTGGATGGTATGTAAAATAAAAGAAAGAAAAACTGTTATTTAAGTTGCTCATACAATATATTTTGAATGTATTCATTCAAACATAATCTTCCAAGTCTAGCATTATTCATCTTACTTTGCCTCTTACCTTCCTACCATTTGTACTGTCCAAATAGTCTTTGGTTTTGGACCCCCAGAGAGTTTACCTGTCTGAGTCATACACTTGAAGAAAACTGATACACAGGCAGTCACAAAATACAAAATCATTACTAGCCTATATCTCACAGTGGCTAGTATCTAGAATATCAAATTACAAAAAAAAAAAAATAAAAAAATAAACAATACAAACAAACCAATTTGGAGGAAGGAACTAAATAGAATTTTGGAAAGATAAAGACAAATGGTTGAGAAATAATTTTTAAAGGTTCAATGTCTTGAATCATTAGGAAAATTAAAATTAAGGTTATTTTGAAATTTCATCTTTCCCATACCACAATGGCAAAATAAAACAGCAAAGAAACAACACAAGCAACAGATGTTGCAAAAATTTGGGGAAGCAGAACACTTATATCCCTGTTTATTAAAATGCAAACTTATGCAGCCACTCTGGAAATGCGTGTTGTAGAGGTTCCTCAAAAAGTCAGAAAGAGATTATTCACATAATCCAATAATAACATTCTTGGACATAGACCATGCTCTACAGAGATACTTGTTCATCTCATTCAAGTTCATTGCTGTTCTATTTAGAATAGCCAGGGTATGGAAACATTTAGATGTTCATTAAGTGATTAAAATAATAATAAAAATGTGATGTATTTACCTAATGGAATATTAATTAGCTATGAAGAAACATAAAATTGTGAAATTTACAAGCAATAGATAGGACTTAAAACAATCAGCCGGAGTGAGGTAGCCCATAGCAACAAAAACAAACACACCATTGCTTTCATAGGTATATGGTAGCTTTTACTTTTCAGGTACATGTGTTTCATTTAAATAGTCATTGAGTTTAGAGACAAAACCATGGGTATATGAGGGTTGTTGGGCTATTTAAAAATAAGGGAGATAAAGTTGATAGCTGTGTTACTATTTTTTGAAATAAATTAATATAATATTACTTTAGAGGTTAAAAACTGTGGATAACTGTTTGTACTATTTTACTTCATGAAACATGATATAAGAATTACATTTATTTTATGGCTTTCTAGAACATTACATACTTTGTGTGTGAATTATTTTTTAAGTTTTCTTTATGGGAATGCTAGCTTAAACTATCATCATAAGAAAATTTTTACAGGAACAATGAACATGAATAATCCTTGTGACTCACAGATTGGTATATTAATATAGTAACATCAACATAATCATTCATTAGCATGCAACAATTAGCCTTCTTTACCTTCATTAAATGAAGGACTCTTGTTACTTTAATTCAAATGACAGAGAGTACTAAACAAAACACTAATTGACAAGAGAATTGATAATACTTATTTTCAAAAACAATATATTTATCCTTTGATCTATTTTTCTAAATTCTTAAATGGGGCACTAGAAAACACTTATAGTATCATGAATATTATTTATGAATAAATTGAGTAGAAAATTCAAAATGTGTATATATAATAAAACATTGTTTGAAAACTTTAAGCAATTCTAGGTAAGTGTAATGTCATTTTGTGTTCAAAAAATGGCAAATAGAAGATAACCCTTACATCAGAACAAAAAACACAGAATTGTAATATAAAATAGCTTTATGTCACCTTTTTAGTAATGTTTCTTACTTTTGAGTTAAGATTGCTTGTGAAGAATCTCAAAGAATTAACAGGTTTTCTTTCCCTTTATTTCATTTTACATATGTTGGCCTCAGTCTCCAGATCATCCTGCCTCAGCATCCTGAATAGCTGGGATTTCAGACTTTCCCCAGTATACTTAGTTTATCTTAGTGTATTAGGGACAAAACTATCAGGGAATTTTGGTCAATAATTCACATTAACTACAAAGAGCATAGAAACTTTTTTTTGTATTGCTAAATAAAAAAATTTATTTTTTTTTAAATTACTGAAAATATTTTTTCTTGCACTAGATTTTGATCATGTTTTCCCCTTTTCCAACTCCCCTCAGATCCTTCATTTTCCACTGCACCCAGCTACTTCTCTCCTTACTCTCTCTTTGTAGAAAACAAACAGCTAAGCAAAAAGTCAATCAAACCAGAATTTAAAACAAAGAAGAAAAAAATAATGAAGAGGAAGCACAAGAAACAAACAAATGGGCATGCATGTGCACGCACACACACACACACACACACACACACACACACACACACACACTTGCAATAACAATTAGTGAAAAGAGAGGCCATGAATTAGAAAGATCATAAGGAGTGGTCTATGAGAAGGTTTGTAGAGAAGAAAGGGAAGGGAGAAATGAAATTATGTTGTAATCTCAAAAAAAAAAAAAAGATCTATGAAGATCACTATCCATAGAAAACAAGGTAACACCCTGAGTCATTATGCACTTCTTTTTATCATAATACACCTTTAAGAAAAGGAAGTTAGCAGAGTGGTGATGGCTCACGCCTTTAATCCCAACACTCGGGAGGCAAAGCCAGGAGGATCTCTGTGAGTTCAAGGCCAGCCTGGTCTACAGAGTGAGACCCAGAACAGGTACAAAACTACACTGAGAAACCCTGTCTCAAAAAACCAAAATGAAAAAACAAAACAAACAAACAAAAAAAACCCAGGAAGTTAAATCACAGTAAGATGCAGTGTTGCAATCTCAGTAATCAGAGGCTGAGGCAAGAGGATTGTAATGTCCAGGCTAGAATATACCAGAGTAAGTTTTTCCTCAGAAACATGATACTCATAATGATGAATGCAATGAGAAAAGGCCGATATTCAAACTTGTCTCAAATATGCATTTTTATTATCAGTCACTCATGGTAAAAAGGCATTTTTATAACTTAAAAGTCTTGTTTCATGTTAGTGAATTCCACATGGACAGGGATTTAATCAACTATATTTCTGAAAATAAGAAAACACAGAAATCAATTTCCTTTATACTGAAAATGCACATATTTTTGCCAACATTCTTTAAACAGTGCAGTGTAACAACAATTTGTACTCTATTTGCATTTTATAGGTTATGTGTGACATAGTAGTTTTGATATGAAGTATAGAGTAGGGCACACATATTTATATGCAAATGAAGCACACTTTTTTCTTAAATAATTAACCATTTGCCCAATGGATATCCATAGGTGATGCTAGAATCCATCCATTAGAGATACCAAGAGATGACTACTTTTTATTTTGTCTTAACACTGCTACTATATTTTTTTTCAAACTTGCTATTCTTTCCCATTTGTATTGTAGGATCTCCTAATTCCTACAGTACCAGAAAATATTTTGAGATTCTTCTCATAATTATATTGCCTCATTATCACAAATACAATTAGGGTCTTGGTTCTGAGAATCTCTTAAGAGGTTCTTAGGACAATGTTTATTAATTGACTTGTTTTCCGGTGATTGAAATCTCTAACTTTACTGTATTTAAAAGCCGTGACTTCATTTTTATATAATATTAGAGTAAACAATTACTGGCCATAATATGCAGTGGTATATAAGGAATATGTAAATATCCATATAAATACGGGATACTTTTCACCAAATTATGTGTATAGTTATATGGCATAGATTATAGGTAGCTGGAAGGATTACAGTTCCGTTCATAGATTTCTGTCTATATATATGGAAAGATTAGAAGTCCATTGTCTCAATAGATACACAGATTTCTTTTTATTTACTTGTTTTTTTAATTAAGAAGGTTTTTTTTATTCATTTTACATACTAATCAGAGATCCCCCTCTCTTCCCTCTTCCCGCCCCCCTCAGCCTTGTCCCCCAATTCCCTCCTCCGACAAGGGAAGGCCTCCCATGGGGAGTCAGCAGAGCCTGGTACATTCAGTTGAGGCAGGGTCAAGCCCCTTCTCCTGCAGCAAGGCTGTGCAAGGTGTCCCACCATTGGTAATGGGCTCAAAAAAACAGTGGGACCGGGTCCTGTGCTCATTGCATGAGTTGGCTGTTTGAAACCTGGGGTTTATGCAGGGTTGCTTGGCTTGGCCTGGGAGGAGGGGACTGGCCCCTGCCTGGACTCAGTCTACCAGGTTGATCTATCCTAGGGGGAGGCTTTGCCCTGAAGTAGGTCGGAATGGGGGCTAGGCTGGGGGGAAGGGGAGGGGGTGGGAGGGGGGAGAACAAGGGAATCCGTAGCTGATATGTAGAACTGAATGGTATTGTAAAATAAAAAAAAAAAAAAAAAAAAAAAAACTAGCTCATGCACCAGGGATGGATCTTGATCCTACTGCCAGGGGATCCCTTCAGCAGATCAAAATACACAATTTCTAATGCAGACTTTTAATGTTTATATTAATAAGTATATTAAGTCCAATAACCCTGTGTTTATGATTTTTTTCTCAAATATTTTATGATACTATATATATTTAATATAAAGCTTTCATCACATTTTGTTAGCTGTTTTAGGCTTTATTTTACAATATTTTTTAATAGGAAGCTGAATACTTTATATCTTGCTAAAGGAGTTTGCTAAATGTCTCTAATAATTCAAAGTTAGTTAATGATAAAATCATGCCATTTGTAATAATAGTATAGTCATTCTTTTTTAAATACGATTTTTTCTAAGTTTATTGACCTTTATTGTTTAACCTGAATAGAAATAATGATAACCAGGAACTTGCTTTTTTATGATCTCAGGGAAAAAATTAAATATTTCACAAATAAGTTGATGTAGATGATAAATAGTTTATATCTATGCTCTTTATTGAATATGTATCATTTCCTCACAAAACACTTTCATATTATCATTAATTTTCAGTATTATTTGGTACTAGTTTTATACAGAGACATGTTTTCTCCAATTCTAATAGAAAATAGAAACAAATAAGGGGAATATTTCTGATATCTTAAAACTTGTCTAATTAAGGCCCTAAAGAGTTGTGTAGATTGTCGATTGGAACTATGAGTCACTGCTGATGGGTTTAAGATAACTGGGACTATTTCCCTTCTTTCTCTACATTTACATTTTGTCTGTTTAGAGACCAGAACTGATTGGCAGGTGTGCAAGTATGCTTACAAATGCTAGGTTCTTTGTAGAATAGGTTTTTGCCACCCAGGAGGTATGACTATGCAAACACTCGCAGATGGCTATGTAAATGTAAATGCAGTTGTTCTGCTAAAGGTTGACATAGTGATGCATTTAATTAATTTTAAACATTGGAATGTTTTACTAGAAAAAAAAATGCATTAAGAAATATTTTGGAGACCTTTCATCCATTACAGAATTCTTCTTACCTGTTGTTTGCCCTAATAGGCATTCTAAAATCTTGGCAGAACATTTTATAGTTGAAAGATTTCAATCTCTGAGAGTATTACATGGCAGATGGCAATGTAAAGGAACCACTCAACTATCTGAGTGCTATGGCTCTGTAGCCATCTGCTGAGTATTTATTCCCCTGGGCTTCTCAACTTCTAGAGGCTGGAAAGTATGCATACAGATTCAAAGTTTTCTAGAGTTTAAGATAAACAGTACGTGTCTGTATGTATGTATGTGTATGTATACATATGTATGTATGGGAATAATTAAGAAAATATTTTATTTATAATTTATCTAATTTTAAGATATTTCACAAGACTTTTTGCTGAATATTTTAAATAGACATATATTAGGTGCCTTTTCCCCAATTTTAACTGTAAAACTTGAGCTAAAAATGAACAATAATTAAGCTTATTCTAGTTAATTTAATGTAATTTGTTTAACATAGTATTTGTTACAATTGTAACTTGCAATTACTTACAATTGGATGTATTATTGCACATATTTAGTAAATGAATGTGTTTATATGTTATGGTAATGAAAATATTCACAAAAATTAAGCCCCCAAAAATCAGAACTGAATTATTACTCTATTGATTTTTATTTATATTTATTTTAATTCACTTTTATATATGCTTTTTAGAAATATTCAGATTTAGTTATTAATTATTCTTAGTACTATTATATTGTTAATATTGGAAAATAATTTCGAGTTATACAAATATTGAGAAATAATAAACATTTCTCATTGAAGGTGGTCTTTTATTTTTAACTGAAGCTAAAAATATCTGTGCTGATTTTTAAGTTGTAAAAAGTCTCATTTATGATAGCTGAATTGGGCTTTTGTATATATATATATATATATATATATATATATATCCCCTTTATGCTTTAGAAATTGCTAATATTAATGAGTAATAGTATATTATTTTAGTTGCATACACTTTGAAAAAATGATATTCAATATGATTTTATCAATAAAATATAAATGTTATCTGTGCTACATGAAGTATTTTGAGACAGGCACTTCATCATCCACAAAGGTCCATAACAACTAAAGTCATTGAAGACAAGAACCGGTGAAGTTCATGGTGGTAAGTACCTGGTGTCCACTATTTTAGTCAATTACCATGCCACAGGAATCAATTCCATATAGGGAGTTAGCTACATGTAGACTTTTTAAAATGTGAATGCTTATAATGAACTACATAAAACGTATAATCTATTTTTATTTAAATCAGCTTGCTCTTCTCTGGAAAAAGTTTAATCAACTCACATAAGAAATTTTAGTTTCAATATTTTGTGCTAAAATTTTGTTATGTGGATTTTATTGCTAAACTATTGTGGGCTTTATAAGCAAATACAAAAGCTGACTCCGGAAGAGGAATTACTAAATCATCTACACTTCAGGCTCAAGATGTGCATGTCAAGTATCTTCCAAATGCCCCTGTCCTGTCAAGCTGATCCCCTGACTCTGAAACAGTGAGAGCAAAGAAAAGCAGTCATCAAGGGTGTTATAAACACAGTGCTCTTAATCCCAGCTGGACAGTAAACCATTTCCAACACAGGTTAGTTACCATTGTTTATCTCTCGCAACAGGACTGACTGCAGAGGGAAAGAAACGCAGGAAGCTCATACATGGAGGAATGCTCTGGTCTGTCTGAGACTCTGAGAGACCATTTCTCTAGGACATCTCCAGATAATTTATCCTGCATATTTGTAAACTCCCAATTATAAGATTTTACTTTCTGCGACTATTTTTTCTTTTACTTGGAAGCCTAGTCCACCTGGGATTCAGTCCATCAGGGACTGTTTTTTGACCTGTTTGCTTAAATGCAGCTTCCTGGTCAATTTCTGAAATTCTGCTCTATGTTTCTATATGCTTATAATCTTAGATTTGGTGATTATTATTATTATTATTATTATTATTATTATTACTATTTCCTTCTCAATCAGCCTACTCATTCCTGTGTTGAATGTTTTGAGCATTTAATTTGTTGATATTTATCTATGTATGCATATATATGTATATGTTTTTTGTCTATTTGTTACTTGTCACCTATTTTTATCAACTTTTCTTAGTATATATACAATAATCTCACTCATTAGAAACAAGAAGCATAGATGTTGTAGATCATTCTATGGACAGTAAAGAATATAGTTCTTCACATATGCAATATTTAGGGCAATTTTCTGATAGAAAGTCATCTTTGAATGAAGCACTTGGAATGCTTTCATGTATTTAGTTTCTAGGGTATTTTTTATTATACAAAACCTGTAATTAAGCCATTGATACCAAACAATATTTTCCTGATCTTTGTAAAAAATTTAGTTCTGTCTAGAAACCTGGAGATTCCAAAATGCATTTGTCTTGTTACTGTGCTGTATGCTCTTATAACACATCACTGTTTGGGGAAATATTCCTGTCTATGAACTATGCTTTGAAGTAGATTGGAACAAACACATTAACAAAATCATAACATTTTATTCAATCTATATTTGAAGAACAAGAATCAAACATGGCTAAAAACTATTATATTTGAGGTAAGATAGGATACACTAAAGAGACACCTGGTACAATCATGTAGAAAAATATTGTTTCCTGGTGAATCAGAAATGTACACAATGTTTTTCAGAGACTGACAATTTTCTCATCTTACAGGCTTTTCAAATTTAAACCAGTAGTTTAAAAAGAAATTTTACACCTTAACACACCATTAACACACACAGACACAGACACAGACACAGACACACACACACACACACATACACACTCACTCACTCACTCACTCACTTGACTGACTTATTCAGTTCTTCTGCTGGGGAACTGAGATTTTAGTAATTATAATTAATTACTAATTTAAAATTAGTAATATTTATTCTTAGTTGTCTCACTTAAATGTATATGTAGGCAAATGTATATTTAAAAATTAGTGTCACATAAATGAATATCTAAGAAATATGTGTTATCCTTATTAGCGTTCTCCCAAATAATTAGAGAAATTTTAAAATTACTTAAGGAATTTTATCAAATAAATAGCAATAACAAAATATTATTGTAACAGCAGTGGTCTAACCATGCCTTATATTGTCAAGAATGTACCTTTGTTACCCTAAATAAGCTACATTGGATCATGAGGACTTATTGAGCTAGAAAGTGACATCGTCACAAATAATTTTATCTATCACTTTATCAAACATTGAAATGCCTAGAGACCCTGTCAAAAATCTTATAAGGCATATATCCCTAAGATTATAACTCAATAGTACAACAGGAATAATGATATTTTATAGACAATACAAACACACAATAGAGAAAGCTTAGCTACCAATTTCAGATTTAAATCACTGTATGTCGTAATAAAAATATTTGAAGGAAATTTGCATGATGAGGAAGAAAATTTTACATATTTCAAATGATGATTCATTTGAGAAGAAAATACATTCTGTGTTCAGAGTTATTCAAGTGTTATTTAAAGTGTGGATAGTAGTATATGTCTTTACAAGATTCATTTAAAAAGCAAAAATGTTTATGATTCTATTATGTGAATTTCATCATGACCTATTTCCCCTGCATAGATACCTCTTCCCAGAGATAATTGAACCTAACTCTGATATTTGACATTTTCATTTCCAAGATGATATAACCTTTATCCTTTCTACTGAGGCAGGTTGAAGGTGATCCATATGACAGCCTTCCTGCTTATCTGAGATAATAAGAAAGCACAGACTCAATTTCAAGATGAGCGTGTTAAGAGATATTGCACTCTCTGAGGAGCAGAATATAATTAAAGTATTAAATACAATATAAATAGTGTACATAATGTTTGCATTTTTCCTTGAAATATCATGCATATTTTAATGAAGGGAAACTTTACTAAAGTAGGTTTGAAAATAAATGTTAGCCACTGATGAACTCAAATTACTATTTTAAAAGTTATCGTTCACAAAAGAAAAAGAACATGTTATTTGGAGTTGGAGAACATTCTAATAAATACTAATACAGAAATTATAAGATTAAATGTAAATATGACTGTTTTGAAGTCAGATAACATATTATGTGTAAATTACAAATTCTAAATGTCAGATAATAAAATTTACCTCACAAAATTCAAATAATTAATATTGGAGGAGTCATACATATCTATATCTGTGAAATACATTTTTAGTATGTAGAACAAATATTATTTGACATGATATTTTATTAGAAGAAAGAAAATGTTTACTTTGGATTTTCAATACATATTTTAAATGATAGATCAATTATACATAACTTTTCTCACCCATCATTATTATCATTTTAATTATGTTTCTATTGCTATGATGAAACAAGAACCAAAAGCAATTTCAGCTTTGAGCTTTAGTTCATCTCTGAGGGCAGTCAGGATAGCAACAGTCAGAAACCTGGGCAGGAACTGAAGCAGAGGCATGGCTTGTTCCACTCAGTTTGCTTTGCTTTCCACAGGGCCACCTGCTGTGGCGTGGTACCATTCCTCGAGATCCTTCCCATAATCATCATTAATCAATAAATGCCACATAGACTAACCCACAGGCCACCTTTTGGAGGCATTTTTTTTTCAAATAAGATCTCTTCTTCCCATGTATGTCTAGGTTTAGGTCAAGTTGACATAAATCCATCTGAAACAATTGACTCCTTGTCAACTTTACACACAAATACATGACTATTAAACCATAAATGTCTTGTCTTATTTCTTCCTAAGAGCTTACATTCATATTACTATCACAAAATAAAATATATCAAATTTCAAAATTGCCAATCTTTAAATATTCAAACACTATAAAAGCTCAATCTCTTGGTTCCTCCCAGACCATTGGCTGTGTCAAAATGAAGCTGAATCTCTCCTTCCCAGCCACTGGCTGTCAGAAACTCATTGAAGTAGATAATGAACACAAATTTTATATTTTTTATAAGAAATACTGGGCCACAGAAGTTGCTATTCATGCTGTGGGTTAAGAGAGACAGTGTTGTATGGTTTAGATCAGCTATAGAATTGACAATGTTTTCCCATGATGTAAAAATTCCTTGACTAGGGCAGAGTGTGCCTGTTATTGATAAAGGGATGATCTTGTTATAGACTAAGGAAAACTGGGAAGAAAAAGCACTAATCTATTCAGGAATACATTGTGAATGCCAGTCTGAGTGTTTTCAACTTGGTTATTAAGTGAAGGGTCTTCCTAGACTGGCAAATGCTACTGAGCCTCAGTGGTTGGGACTCAAAGAATGAGCAAAACCTGAAAACTTTGCAGTTTTACTAAAGAAGATAATATTCCCCAATATGTTGTCAGAAATCCCTTAAACAAAGTAGGTAGAAACCCCAGGACCAAAGTACCCAAGATTCAGTGTCTTGTTACTGAACATGCCCTGCAATAAGTCTGCTGCCATATAGCTCTGAAGAAGAAACAAACTTAGCAAACCAAGAGAATAAAGAAAGTCAAAGAAAAATTTCAAGAACAATTGCCTTGTGATATAAGCTGTCCCTTCTGAGCTGAGACCTTATATTTCTGAATCTGAGTAGAATACAAAAGAAGGGTTTTTAAACGTAAGAAATACATGACCAGATCTTGTAATAAAAGAAAGTACAACCTCTTTAAAATATTCAAAGTCTCCTTAAAGTTCAGTCTCTCAAAAATATCCAAGTTTCTCTATACTCTTTAGTTTCTGAACTGTGGGCTCCCATTAAAAATAATTACACAATAAGTACTCCAACACTGTTAATGGCTTCATGTTTGACTTCTGGGACCCACAGTCTTCTTGGCTCCAAAGTGCTCCATTTCTATCTCTCCCAAGCACAGCACTCACACACACAGCTTGTCTCTGAGGCTCAGGCCCACTCCATTCAAGAGATGTTGCTGTCCTTGGTTGTCTTACAGTCCTTGTATCTCCAATATTCTGGGCTCTCCACTGTAACTGAAGTGGCACCTTCACCAATGTCTTCTTCCAACATCTCTTCCAGGACAGAAGGCCTGAAATAAAATGTCAAATTCCAGCTGTTGTACATAAACCCACCATGGCTTGAAAAACAATGCAAAGTTGGTAACCCTTACAGATTAACAAATTCAGCTTGCAGCCTGAGATACAGCCTTGGCCTCCTCTAGAACACAGTCATGTGGGCTGATCCTGAGGAAATTCTCTGAAAAGATTTCATATCAATAATGCTAGTCTCTTTAAAATCACTGTTACTTCTCAACCCCACTTGGGGAGTGTCAACTAGCATGATAAAGCAAAGGTTTCACTACAGTGTTGCTGTTCCCTGGCTATTCACATCAGATTCTGCAGCTCCAGCTGACAAGACACACAGGTTCTTAATTCAAAACATCACATATCTCCAACAGAATCTTTAAGGGATTTTCAATTTTACCTTTGAAGCCTCCAAAATCAGGCCTCCATTGTCTCCACTGATCTAAGCATTATCTTCTAAGGTCTCCAAATAGCTCTTTAAGTTCTTAACAACAAATAGCTATTCTAGCTGTTCAGTTGGAGTGTCAGGTTCACCCTGTGAAGCCCCATTCCTGTCTCTCTCTCTCCAAATTCCACCCATTCATAGAGTCTCCTAACAAAGGCACCAAAAGCCCCATCCTGCATTCTTGGTGACTATTACAACTTTCTCCCATGACACCACCAGCCACATAAATTCCTGCTTAAGTGCTCAGCAGTATTATAACTTCCTCCCCTGATACCACCAGTTGCACAGGCCCCTGCCTAAGTGTTCAGCTTTTGACCATACTTAGGTACAAACCTAGCTTGTGGTGCACATGTCATCATCCGTCCTCTACAATCTATAAAATTTTCTAGTCTTGGCTTGGGTATTGGGTCATGTGACTTCTCTGGCCTTGATCTCTGAGACCAGTGAATCTATATGGGAGTTCTTCGCTCAATAAACCTGTTGCTATATTTTTTTAATTTGGCTTGCTCTGGCTTACAGAGTCTGGAGAGAAACTTATTATCTGGGGGCAGGAAACTTATCACTAGCCTACAGCATCAAAGCCCTTTCACAGTCTTTCTCAAAACATGATCAGATTGTCACAGCAAGATCTCACAAACCTGGTTCTGTCTTATTTAGTGTTTCTCATGCTGTGATAAAACATGAGGAATAAAACAACTTGGGGAGGAAAAGTTTAGTTCAGGTTCCAGTTCCTAGTTCACATTCCAACACTGAGGGAGATCAGAACAGAAATTCAAGGCAGGAATCTGTAGGCAGGAACTGAAGCAGAAGCAATGGAGGAAGAGTGATTACAGGCTTGCCCCTCATAGCTTACTCAGCCCATTTTCATATACAATCCAAGATTATCTTTCCACAGTAGCATAGTGTACACTGTGTGGGGCCCTTCCACATCAATCGTCAATCAACAAAATGTCCTATGGAATTGCCTACAGGTCAATCTTTTTTTGACAGGTTGTGCCTTTATTTATTGTTCCACATCTCCTTTTTTTTAAATTAAGAATTGTTTTATTCATCTTACATACCAACATCATTGATTCCCCCCTTCCCTCCTCCTGCCCCTCCAGCCTCTCCCCCCAACCCACCCCCATTCCCTCCTACAAGAAGGTAAGGCCTCCCATGGGAATCAGCAGAGACTGGTCCATTCAGTAGAGGGTCCTATAGGTCAATCTTATGGAGAAATTTTCTCAAATTCCTTTGCCCCAGATATATGTAGGTTTGGGTTAAGTGGACATAGAACTTACCAAAACAATTGGTTTCATAACTTGTCAGGACTAACATATTTGGTAAATATTCTATATACTTTCTTCCATATCTAAACAGAAACAAATAGAAACAAATTCCCATAGACAGCTTTATTCTAGTTAAGCATTACCATAAATTCATAAAGCTAAATTATTTGTGTTCTGGACAGTAACATCATTCACTTAATATTTTGTTAATATGTAAATACTAATCTGTCCAAAATCCATCACTTAGCCTCCAAGGACAACATATGATACTCCGAGGAAATCATCCTCTTTGGTTTATTATCAATCAGAACACATGAATAATGTTACTCTCATCCTGTACTTGTCTCAAAGCAAAGAAAACTCTTGCCAAATGTGATATTTAATATTAATCTCGATATTGTCAACACCATTCTCATGGAATTGGATATCTTGGTTTTTGTATTTTTATGGCAACATTCAGAATAAGTTACCTGCAATGATCCTAAGCCATAGTCTTTTCCAGTGAATATTACTCAAGCCAGTCACATATGAACACATGTATTTGTATATTCACACTATTGTGACATTTGTCCTTGCTGGCAGAATATTCTCTGAGGAACTAATAATATATAATGTCATTGTTTAAAAGAGCAAACTTTTTTATTCAAAAATTTACACAAAAATATGATCATGTTCATGAAGTCTTTTTGTATCATGTCCTTTTTCTTAACATTCCTGTTGATGGATAAGATTCCAAAACCAAGTAATTAATAAATGAACATAAGTGAAAAATAGGATAGCCCAAAGCACAGTGGTCTCCGGATCCACCATGGCCAATAGAAAAATTATCTGAGGGGGGCAAGGAGGTAATTCGGTTCAGTACGAGTCAGTAGCCTATATTGGTTCTATCTTTGAGAGTCTGACTCGAATACTTTCTGTTAGACATATTTAAATACAGCACAATCTCTAAAAATATTCCTGGTGACAATTAACTTAGTCCCATGTGTTCAATAAAGCTAAAGATGTGACTACATTGAAATGCTTTGTAAAGTACATGTGACACCTTCTGTAAGATAGGTTGTATAGATTGTTATTCTCACAATAGGTGTCTAGGGGAGAGTTGAGTGTGGTCTTGGACACACAGATTGTGTACAGGGCACCAGATTTTTAACCACACACATACCAAGCCTTCTCAGCAAATTACAGGTTAGGTATCCCTTCCTTTGAAGGAACAAACCTATGTGTTGAACAGTCTTAGTTCCCTTATTGCTTCCCTTGGGCTTATCTATGAGCAAAACAACTGCTCTTCCTCCCACATGAAACTAATTCTGAATAGAAACCAAACCTTCTTCTCTTTTTCTTCATAAATAACTACAACAGACCAAGCAATGGTACATTCTCTCTTGAGAAATAAATGTGAAGACACTGCTGGGGGTTGGGTAGTGTGGGTGTATGCAAATGATGTGTGAATTGCATCCACGCCTGTTCAAATTATCACAGTCAATTTAGTGTGCATACTTGAGTGTGGGTCATTGGAAACATCTGGAGTTGAGAAATCGGTCACTGCTATCCACTCTCACCCACCCTGTTTGATCATGGTTGAGAAACTTCCCTGTCGTGGCACTTTGTATTTCCTTTTACACACAATTCGAGACTTGTACAAGTTCTTAAAATATATTTATCTTATGTGTATGAGTATTGGCTTGCATGTATGTATGTTTTCATAACTCTTGCCTGGTAACCATGGAGTTCAGAAGAGGGTGTTGAATACCCCAGACCTGAAGTTACAGACAGTTGCAAGGTACCAACTGGGTGTTGGCAAATTAACTTGGGTGGTGTTGCATAAGAACAGAAAGGGCTCTTAACCACTGCATCATCTTTTCGGCCCTATCTGCCATGTTTAAAATAGTAGAATGTATTCTGAAATAATGGCTCAGTAGTTGAGTTTGTAAACATTATTTTGTGCACAAGAAATTTCACTAATAGAATTATTACTTTATCTGGACAATTCTATATTTCTGGGTACTCTGAAAGGCCTAGTGAATATAAACATTTCCTCCTTCATTGAAGATAGGTTTTACTGACAGTATTCAGAATATAAGCATATAATATAATGTTTTGATGAAAACATAAGTGAAATAGGAAAATAAGATATAATATGGCAGTCTGCTTAGTAAAGTCAATGGGAACTGACAATGATTTTAGGACTATTACTTTAAGATTAGAGTGATTTTTACAAACATTTCTTTAAACAGAAACTCCACTCTAAATTACTAATTTTTCACTGGCAGCAAGTATATTCTATAAAGTGAGATGTTTCTTTGAGATGCTTCAAAATGTATATAAAAAGTATTGGCTTTAAAACGTAGAAATGTGCTGGGTGGTGTTGGCGCACTCCTTTAATCCCAGCACTTTGGAGGCTGAGGCTGGTGGATCTCTGAGAGTTCGAGATTAGCCTGGTCTATAAAGTGAATTCCAGGACAGCTAAAACTGTTACAAAGAAAAACCCTGTCTTGAAGAACCAAAATAAATAAATTAAATAATTAGCTAATTTATTAAAATAACAACTGTAGTTGAAGAAACTGACCATTCCTCATAATGAAAAGTATGACCCAGTATATACATTTGGCTACAGACATAGCTTTTCCATAACAACCTAAATATTGTTTTGAAATACCTTTAAATAAACGAAAGGAAATTCAGATATTTTGGAAGAAATTTTCAAATTTCTGATATAAGTTTTCTTATTTGGGACTTTTCAATTTTACTCCAATGTGACTTAATGCTTTCCAGTGGGTTCTACATTCTTTGTTCTCTCTCATATCATTAGTCTAAGCTGACTATGGAGACAGGACATCATAACATCAACTTCCACTGAGAGGCTATTCACACTGTTGAAAGTTATGGAAATTTGAAAACAGTGGCAGGTATTCTTAAAAGATGTTTTTGAGTGTCATGTTTATCAGCTTCAAAATGATGTGGAACAATAATTCCCTATTATAAAATGTTAAAATCAGCTACTAATAGCTTTGTAGATACAGAATGTCAATTTAAAGGAAGTCTGCCAGATGTCAACATAAATGACAATTGAGACAATTAAAAGAATGGCTAGACATGGCTCAGTATTTAGATATGTGTCTTGATCTTACAGTGTACATGAGTTCAGTTCCCAGCACTTACGTCCAGTGGTTCACAGTTACCAGTAACTTCAGAACCAGGGGATCCAACACCTTTCCCTGGATTTCACAGTTCTCTTCACTGACCTGCATTTGCTCACACACAGACACACCGTCATACCTAATAAAATAATTTTATAAATAAAATGAGTTGGTGCTGGATTCAAATGTGGGGTCTGAGAAAATATGTTTTTAAAAAGCCCATAACTGTGATTTCAGTGCAGAATTTATCATTGATGCTGATAAAATGTTGACATAATTTGATAAAAATACATGATAAAATTGGCTTTGAAGAGCACAATTTAATCTTTAAAGTAAAAATAACATCTTGGGGTAAAGAGGTATGCAACATGAATCTTAAAAGCTCTCGTTAATAAAAACAAACCCAGAGGCAGATATTGGGGTAAATTCTGAAAGATCAGAGAAGCAGAACAAGCCACAGCTAACCTCGCCTTACCAACTTCTCAGCTGATCCTGATTCCTCAGACTGGAAACCTCTGATTCGATTGAATTCGAATGGATTTCAGCTGAACTGCTGTTAAAAGCCTCAAAGACTAAAAAACCACTAGTTCCTGCTCCTCACGCCTTGTATACCTTTCTGCTTCCTGCCATCACTTCCTGAGATTAAAGGCATGTGTCTTTCCCAAGGAAGACATGACATCTCAAGTGTTGGAATTAAAGGCATGTGCCACCACACCTGGATTTGTTCTCAGTGTGGCCAGACAGATCTCTGCTTCCTGAATGTTAGGATTAAAGGTGTGTGCTAGCACTGCCTAAACCTATGTTTAATATAGTGGCTGTTCTGTTCTCTGACCCCCAGATAAGTTTATTGGGGTGCACAGTACATCATCCACAGAGGTAGATATTCTGAAGCACAGAGACTGTCCTTGTGCAAGACCTAAGTGGAATGTCTCATTGGCACATGTTGTTTCCTTTCCAGGGGTCAGGAAGACTCTGATCTCTTCAAGCATGTGCATTCACATGCACATACCAACCCAAAGATACACATGAACACATAATTGTAAAATAATAATAAGTATAAATACAATAAATAACTCTTTTAAAAATTAAAATACAAGTATCATCCAAGGACTCAGAATAATTTTGATTTTTTGGATATGGAACACAGATTACTAGCCTCATGCACAAAACAGTGATACCAAAGTACTATTGTACTTGAAATGGGTCTTGTTTACCTTTGCTTTAGATAAAAACATGGGTGAACTATCAAATATGATTCAAGTTACTTACCCCACTAAATATCTAATGTTTCTTTATAGTGAGTGAATCATTTAAAATCCTTCATAGCATTTCAAAATATACTATGCAGTATTTTATCTATAGTCACCCTACCATACCATGCAATAAAATATCATAACTAATTACTTTTAAGTATGATCCAGTATCCAGTGATCATCCTTAACTATTGCTCACTCTTCAATCACAATTCTATAATGAAATCAACAACTTCAGATGCTATGCAAATGTAAAATCATGTGGTAGTCAACTTTAGTATATAGCTTTTTTTGTAATCAAAATGATCTTCCATTCTATCTTTGACTATTATTAAATTAATAATAACACATATTCTGTCTGTTGTAACTGAAAGATTTTCTGTGTCCCACCAGGCCCATGGTCAAAACAAATCTCTCTCACAGTCCTGCAGCTGCTTGGACCCAAGCAAACACACAGAGTACACCAACAATTTCCAGAATTTAAAATCCTGAATCATGACAGGACATTGGTGGAATTCAGGTTTGTCTGGTACATGGAATACTCACACCAAATGTGACGTCGATCTGTAGGCCTTGTGTACATCCTACTTCACAAATGAATCTGTCAAATACACTAAGCCTATAGGCTGAAGATGATGCCCCAATGCTGTGGAGAACCCTCAGGTGACTGTCCAGGAAGCTGGCTGTTTCTGTCAACTCACATTTTTTTGGAAGCCACTTGCTTGCACTTCCTGTTTTACTAGGTCATATTGTTTCCTTCTTGGGTCTCTGTGGGAGTTGAAGATTAGATAGTTTTAGGTTTCCTTGTTAAAAAATTCAGAAAAGAAACTCACTAAGAGGTGTTAAGTGTATAAATTTAAAAGACATTATAAGATAGTTCTCTGTTAGTAATATAAGTTAGGACAGAAATTAAATCAGGTACATTTTGGACTTACCAAAATAGGATAGAAAATGGGATATTTTCTCTGAGTTTGTAAAATGCAAATGGACTAGACATTATTGACGTATTTATTGCTTGTATATATTGTATATAGTTTTTCTTATATTAGTTATAACATTTTTTTCTTTTTTTATTTTTATTAGGAAAAAAGGGGAAACGTGGTGATATTTTATTTGTATGTTAATAAATAAAGTTTGCCTGGAGATCAGAGGACCTAACCAGCCATATACAAAAGTCAGGCGGTAGTAGTACATGCCCTTAATCCAATCACATGGCAGGCAGAGTCTTAGTGTTTTCAAGGACACAGCCAAGTGTGGTGACACAAGCCTTTAATCCCAGTACCAACCATAGAGACCTGGAGGTCTGTATAGACAGACAGTGACAAGGAAGTGAAGTAGCTGGGCTAAGAGATAATGAGAAGGCAAAACAACAAGGCAATAAAGGCTCAGGTTAGACAGGAAGAAGATGATTCTCTTGGGAAGCTACAGTAGCATGGTGACTTAAGGTTAGCTGGTGGCTATTGCTATTTCTCTGATCTTGAAGGCTTTCACCCCTGTATTTGGCTCTGTGTTTCTTATTTGATAAGACTGTTCAGAAATTCGTCTATAGTCTGTAGTCTAGTCATTCTTATGTGTTTCATATTGCTGAGATTGATACTGATTTTTTTTATGTAAACAGATTTAATGGTTAATCGAAGTCTTGTAAAGAAAAAATGATATCGTTTTCCACAACTATTTATTTTTCTCTCAGCCTATATCATGGATATTTTAATTCATTGAAGAACTCTTCCTCTCTTCTCTCTCCTTACTCCAAAATTTACTCCTTTCTCCTCCCCTTCCTTCTTTCCTTACTCTCTCCCTTGCCCCTCTCTCCCTTCCTTCCTTCCTTCCTTCCTTCCTTCCTTCCTTCCTTCCTTTCTTCCTTCTCTCCTGCCTTCTTTGCTATCAATATATATATGAAAGAATATATTACCAGAAATGCTATTGTAGAAATTGTAAACCTTACTTACCATGGAGGTTTATAATACTATGTTCAGAGGAGTATACATTGGCAAATTTTCATAAAAATAGTAGTTCTTATACTTAACTGTTCTAGATTTTTCAATGGGAGGTACTTGAGCATATGCATATTAAAGCTATAAAACCTGCTTTAATGTATTAAAATGTGAAAACATATTTATAAATATAGTCCTGATTATATCTGAAAGTTGAAGTACTTATATTTTTAGCTAGTAAATTATGTATTGAATTACTTGTCCTACTTTTCACAGTGAATACTTTGAAGATAAGGATTATTTGATTATATATGAGATTTTATTTCTGCATTTTTACATCTTTTGGCGTGGTATTTTTCAGGTACAATTAAGAAAAAGCTGTATTATTAATCTTTCCTTCACTTCAGACTTATTTTCACTCTTCTTATTTATGTGATCTATCTATCTAATTGTAAAATGCTGTGAAGATTAGCTTGTAATTCATTGTATTTCAGGTCTGAAAAAATGGTCAAGTAATTTATTACCATCCTAATTTATTAGGACTATGGTGAATTTCATGATGACCATACAGCTCAGAAAAATGTATAAGGGGCATTGGGTATGGAACATCAGCTGAGAAAAGACAGAAAACAATGTAATAAAAACTTTTTAAAAGGGATTAATGGAACAGGAAGGTTAAATTGGAGTATGAGATAGAGAATGGAATGTAGAACAGGAAAAATAATGTAAAAGACCTTTTGAAAACAATCATACTGAAACCTATCTACTAATATAGAAACTTCTTATATATGTAATATACAATAAATATGTAATATGTATGCATATATAATATTTTTATATTTAAAATGTGGTTAGGACATCAATGTGCCTACCACAAGCTAAAGAATAAAAGACCAGTGCTAGGTATAGGTTATGACTTTTAGAGTTCTTGGCCAGGAAGTTCCCATAAACTTCTAAACTGAGAGGTCTGAACTTCCTCCATTTTACAGTCAGATCTAAGTTTCAGTAAACAAGGTTTATTTCAAACAAAGGGCCATTAATTATTAACACACCTCTGTCAGCAGGGAGGAGAGAAAAAACACAGTACAAGGCCTGAGCCAGCCCCCACAGTATCCCAAGGCAAAGACCAAAAAAGGACAGTTCCTATAATCCCTGTGAAACATGCTCAGACTTCCCCAGGCATGTCCAAAGATGGAAAAACTAAAAACCCAGGCAATCAAAATTATGCTAATGTCACTGCTGCTTGCTTATCCAATCATGTTTGAGATGACCTAAATGTTCCTGGAGTTCCACTAGCTATGCTTAAAAGGAGCCTGCATGCTGCTCTCCTGGTTGCCATTTTGTACAAGTGGTAGAACCCACAAGCTGGTTGTTTCTGCAAAATAAAGAATCTTTATTTTTACATATTATATGAGTCTGGAATCTTCTTCAGCAATTCTCAGACTCTTACGCAAACATCATAGGCCATTCATAGTGCTATTGGTTACCTTTTAGAACTTGACAGTAAGATACCATTGCAGAAGACTCAATGTATTTGAATCATAAAACATAGTTAGTTAGTCAAGCTGGTATTGATCTGGAAGTATCCTCCCTACTGGCTAGCTTTCATAGATGTGAAAGGTGCTATGCAAGCTACATGAGAAAGAAAGTAGTCTCTTGTCCAATCGTAGAACTCAATAAGATCTATTATTATACTTATTAGTTATACCAATTCTTATCAGGTGAATCGTCTCTGACATGCACATAAATGATATTGTCAATTGATTTCAGTTGTGGGATGGATTATGTCAAAATAATAGTCATAAACATAAAACCTGAAAGCTAGCATCAGAGATTATGGTTCACCAAACAAAAGGCAGTTTATTCTACTAATAGGGAACAGCAGCAAACTATTTGTCATTTGGTGTTCAATAGGCAAGAGTATGGATTCTTAGCATCTGAATCATATATCTTAGCAATATAGCCACGTAAAGTAAGAGACTATAAGACGCCATTAATTTGATATGTATATCATGTTATAACTGGTGTAAGTCCACATTCAAGAATTCTCAGAGTGTGAAACACAAAATACGTTGTGCAGTATTGACACATTTCATTATTTTATTAACAGAGATGGTCAGACACAGAGGGCAGTCTATTTATGTCTATGATGACATAATTTCTACAGATAATTTCATGACAAAATAAAGGCATTACAAGTATAGCAAAGTAATCTTGGGCTACAGAGTAAGACAACTCCAGCTTTTAAAATCAAGGAGCTCAAAAATAATGATTTACCTGAGAATTATATGTAATGATTTGAATATTTTTAAATGGTCTTTTCAGCTAAACAAGTTTTTTCATGTTTATTCTACCTATCAAACTTGCATTTCTAACTTACAAATGATAATTGAGAAGCCTAGTAAGCATAAACACATATGCTGTCGAGTAAACATATTTATTCTTGAGGCTAACTAGAGAGATCATTTCGTGATGATGAGGAACAGACTTCAGATCTGCAGACCCATTAAACAGGTTAGATATGCCACACATGCCTGGACATTTCCTCCTTCTCAAAAGGATACAACACTCTCTTCTGGCCTTTGTGTATAGAGGTGCTCACACTGGTACACACACATGTACACATACACTCTTATGGAAACTTATATACATGTATAAATAACATATAATTAAAACAAATCTAAAAGTATTGTATATTTTGCATGAAAAATGTAACAGTGCTTTATATAAAAATTGTATGAAACAAATCAAATAAACTTCAATATTTATAATTGAGACTGTTAGAGGGAAACATAACTATTTAAAACTCATTTGTATACATTCATACATGTATCACACACAGAACTCAGTCTCATGGACGTTCAGTAAAAGTAGAGACAAGCCGGGCAGTGATGTTGCATGCCTTTAATCCTAGCACTCAGGAGGCAGAGGCAGGCAGATCTCTGTGAGTTCAAGGCCAGCCCAAGCTACAGAGTGAGTTCCAGGACAGGCTCCAAAGCTACACGTAGAAACCCTGTCTTGAAAAGAAAAGAGAGAGAGAGAGAGAGAGAGAGAGAGAGAGAGATTATGTCCATAATTTAGAAGGAGATATTCTATAAGCTTTATGGCAGAAATGACTTCATTTGTTTTTATATTTTGTCTACAATGAAGACTACTCAATGTAGACAAAATACAATAACAAAATGAAGCACACACACTGTGGATGAAAGAATAATGTTTGAAATTAGCATTTATCACATACTTCTATGCAAATCCATACTTTCTGTCATGTTTCAGTATTTGTATGTCGATCATTCTATGTTTGTTTTGGAAAATAGTAAGAAATACCACACTGTTAAAGAAAGAAAAATTCTATGTATCAAAATACAATGAATAAGAAACCAAATTCTTAAATTTCTACTCTATGGATACCTAGGAACTTTTAAGAAAGTTGCCTTTAAATAACAACAGTACTTTTTAACATAAGAATAATCATGATATTCAGGTAAATATATGTGAATATAAATAGCTATTTTATTTACTCTTTAATTAGGCAAGTTAAAAGGATTCCTTCATTTATCAGTTTTGATAATATTGTGAATATTCAGATGACTTATTACAATATTGATGAATATAATTGGCTAATTTTTATAAGTGAAAATATATGACTAGTTTCAATATTGGGGTCAAATTTTAGAAATTCAATGGAGAAATAAAAGACCATTATATATTTCATGAACTTGTGGTAAGACATCATGAAATACTCCACAGATGACATTAAAAAGAAGAGGTAGAAATATTGTAAGAGTCAGAGATTGTGAGTGACTCTAAATTATCAACATCTTCCAGATACACCATGGAAGACACACATATGAACTCATAGAGAGTGACAGCAGGTATAACACCTGCAGAAGTTAAAAGCAAACCCATTCCCAGCATGGAGAAAGAAAAGAGGACACAGGGTTCTATCCCTAACCAAGAAGTTATTTGCTCCTGGCAACTGTTGGGAAAGTGAAAATCAGTTCTACTCAATGGCATGTCACTTTAATGCCAATTACACTTTAGAGAAAGGACCAAGCCCAAGAGGCCAACACGAATGGATTCATGTAACTGTGTGCTTTTAGTTTTGTTTAATATTATCAGGGTTTTTGTGGTTGTTGTTGTTGTTGCTATTTTCCTTTGTTTGGTTGGTTTGGTTTTTTTGAGACAGGGTTTCTCTGTACAGCCCTGGCTATCCTGGAACACACACTTGGGCCACCACCAGTTGCTGTTGTTTTACACACACACACACACACACACACACACACACACACACACACACATATATATATATATATATATATATATATTTTTTTTTTAATTTGAAAGAGAGCATAAAGTTGGGTTTGTCATGAGGTTCCAATGATCTGGGAAGAGTTGAAGGGAAAAGAGTATGATCAAAATATATTATATGAAAATGGTTTTATAAATTATGAAAAGGAAAGGGGCTCTGTAGTCATTTTCAGGTGAGTGATAGTAAAATCATTTTCCTATGTGACAGAAGACTTCTTTTCTTACTATGTTGATCTTTGAAACTAGTTAACATTTCTTTTTTCCTGATGAATCAGAATAGATAGATAGATAGATAGATAGATAGATAGATAGATAGATAGATAGATAAAAAGACAGGTGCAATTTGAAACTTTTCTTTAAATATTTTAAAATTATACTTTTATGAAATCACTAAAACAAGTCTGCAAAGACGTTGCTATGGTGCATTTCTTAAAGAAAAATCCACAAAGAAATGCAAATAGATGCTGAAAGTCAGAAAGGGTATAGAAACACATTCTATGATCAGGGCCTGGAGAAGAAATCAGATTTATTAACATACAGGTTTGTGCACAGAAAATCATATACTGTATTTCTAAACTCAAGACAGACTAAGTAATAAAGTTTTATTGACTTATAACACTGCATTTGTGTTAGTTTAGTCAGACGCTCTAGACTCAGCATATTTATATTCATTGCATAAGTGGCTCTTACCTTCGTGGCCTGTATTGGTAAGTTGTGAATTTGAGACAAGCTAGAGTATTTTGGGAAGACAGAACATCAATTGAGAAATTGCTACCATAAGATGGGCATGTCAGTATCTGTGTGGAGCATTTTTCTTTTGGGGGTTTGTCAAGAAAAAGTTTCCCTTTATAGTCCTGAATGCCCTGGAACTTGTTCTGTAGAGTAGGCTGGCCTGGAACTTGTAGCTCTTCCTATCTCTGCCTTCCAAGTGCTGGGATTAAAGGAGTATTTCTTAATTGCTAATTGGTGCAGCATGGTCCAGTACCTTGTGGTCACTGTCAGCTCTCAGCAGGTGATTCTGAGTTATATGAGAATATGCTCTGCAGTTTTCCTCCACAGCATTGGTACCTGCTGTAAGACCCTAGACTGTCCAGATTATGGTAATGTAAACCAACTAAACACTTTCTCTCCCATGTTGCTTTTGGTCAGTGTTTTACCATTGCATTACAAAAGAAACTCACCTAGAATATGGCCTTTCACTTTAACTATCTGCTTTGTCTCTAGGCTTAGTTTCATAGAGTTATATTGGCACTCTCTACACCAAACAGTGGTGACATAGTATTCTTATATTACCACTTGTTTCTTTGTGTTTCTTTCATAGCTTTGAGATTATATTTAGACTTAGGGGAATAAGAAATGAAAAGAGCAGGATTCAATTGCTACAGTTGTCCAGATTATATTCACGTAAGAGAAAACTTGCACTCATACAACCAGACGTGTGAATAGTCCACAGCAGTGTTGATATCTATGTCGTCATTCTAGGTAAACACATAATTTATGTTACTTGGTACTTTGTGGCTATGAGAATCATGTTATTGTTATAATTTTGTAGTATTCATGGACATGCACACCTATGTAGTCACAAAGGACACAAAGGCACAATGTTATTTTATTTGCAAGCTCTCTTCTCTTTTCAGACACTCTCTAACTTTGTTCTGTTAAAGAAGCAGTGCAGCATATTTCTAAACTTGGACTTGATCAATTCAAGCATATTTAAGCTCCATTAAAATTTCAGAAAATAAAAGAGTAGCTGCCAGAGATCTGGTTGGGTCTTTTTTGTGTGCAGATAGCGAACTCAAGCTTGCCCTCATCAATTCTGCTACTGATGTCCCAGTTGATTTCCCTGGGGTCCATTCCCTGTAGATTGCTCTTCATTTTGTTCTCTGTGGAATTTCAGAATTCATTAACAGTGATTAGAGGGAAAAATCCTATTTTTACTTGTGGTCCATGCTTTAATCCCAGTAATTCATGCTTTCAAAAATTTAAACTAAATTAAAATTTATTTACCTTCTTTGTTTGGAATATACTACGTGAAAAAATTTCTTCCACTGGTATTTTGGAATATCCTAGTCTTCTCATAGATTGTGCATATGCATTTCTATCAATTTTTAAGTTCCTTTTAAATTAATTTAAGTCCAAATAGTGTCTAAGCATGTTTTGTAAAGTTCCATGTACTACTGAGTAGAGATTTTCATGAAGTGGATTGAGAGAACTTGTTTATGTTACTGTTTTGTATAGCACCTTCCATATTTAGATTTGTGACAGATCATTTTAGTTGAAAAATCACTGCCCTATTGATATGTTGAGTCCCATTGATTATATACCAATTCAAGTTTATTGTATTTTTTTGTCATAAATATGTCATTATTATAACCACAAATATTTTGTAAAGTTTGGCTATCTTCTTTTTTATTTCAAGCATTATTTAACTAAGCTCTTAAGCATATGTCTTATCTCACACTTATTTCTTTTGATATTGCAATTTTTTCCCTTTATGATATTTTCTTTATGAGGAGAATGATTTTATAATAAGCTGTGAAGTAGAAATAAAATATAACTTTAGAGTATTCATACCTTTTAAGAAAAAAATATTTTACTTCTAAATAAATGATAAGCTTTACTGCTTTGAAAACTTTTCATGCCTTCTCCAGAAAGTTCCCTATGTGTCAAGTTTTAGCAAGATCTGAGTTGATATCTTTGAGCCAGACATGTAGTCATCTTAGAATTTGGGGGCTGTGGTATTAAAATTTCCAATTTGAGCATATTCTGCCCTCACAGAATTATACCTTGTCTCAAAAACAGGAAATGAAAGTAATATCACAGATAATCTTACTTATTAAAGAGATTAATATCAAATTATGCACTCTGTTTCAAAACTTTTGAATATCTCCAATATTTCACAAAACCTTGTGGTTACAACATGGTAGCTTAAAATAATTTTAAATTTTTAAAATCCATCAAGAATTTGTACCATAAACACAGTAAGAAAATATTTCACTGAACATAACAATTAATTCAATGTTAGTCTATGAAAAATGTCTTCAGGTTATAGAGCGTGTGTATGTGTGTCTGTCCATGCACAAACAGACACACACTCACCCTCAATCAAAATTGCTTCCTTGACTTTATCTTGCATGGGATCCTGCATATATTAAATATATTATTTAATTATCATATATTTTAAAATAATTATATATTTATATAATTATTAAAACTAAAATGTTTATTATATATTAAATATATTAAAACTAAAATGATTTACATAGGAACTAATTTTGTATCTCGACAACTCAGTGAAATTTTGGCACTATGTATATTTATTAATTAACAAGTGCAGAGATCTTTATGAATCTTCACTGGTGAACCTCTATTATTTCTAATAAGCATCAAAATTAGATTACACATATTACAATATTGCTTCTAATAAAATGTTACATACTCACATACTATTCTATATTCTAAAATCATACCGTGGCATCAAATGTTTCCACGGAAATCCTTCTTGATATATTTCAGGTTGTCAAACAAAAATGGTACACCTTTCTTTTTGGTAATTTTTAGTCAATTATTAGTGTAAAATATGAATGCTATCCTTAATATAAATTATGTGTACAGAGTTGGCAGTTCTTGAAACTTGGAGTTATCTCTTACGTACACCAAAACCAAATATTTCCTTATCCGTAATTACTCAGGCATAACTTGTGAACCTGTCATCAGTTAAAGTGTTTACTTTTTCCACTTTCATAGTTTGGAACAGATACATTCATAATAGAAAAAAAAATCCATCCAGGTAAAAATGGAAGAAGAAATAATAAATGCGGGAACATCTTCCTCTTGTTTCCCTGGCCACTAAGTAGTTGTTAGGATCTTTGCAGAAGATATATTAAGTTGACTGAAAAAAGATAAGGAAGAGAAATTATTGACTGAAAGTAAAAACCCCAAAACTGCTTTCTCTAGTTATTTTCTGCTCCATTTGAATGAGATTGCTGAAATATTACAACACAAACTGCTTACATTTGGGGGCTGGGGAGATAGCAAGAGGTAAAGAGCCCTTACTGCTCTTGCGGATATATGGATTTACCTCCAGTCACCCATATAGTGGCTTAACACATCCTGTAATTACAATTCCAGGGCATCCAATATGCTGTTTAGACCTCCGTGGGCTCCTGAACACCCATGGCATATAAATATACACTCTCTTGTACATACACATGTAATAAAATTAAGCAAAAGTAAACATAAATCTTCATCTTGCTGAATATGGTTTATATGAGTCTGGAGCTAAATGATTCAGTCATGGCAAAATTATGTGAATGAAGGGTATATCATGGGTATAGATTCTTGAAAAGGAAACCTAAAACTGTATTTTAAACTTTTTAGGACAGTAGAGGTGAGACAAGGAATAAGATGTTGTCCTGAGTATACTTTTACTTATTTATTATTTAACAGTGAGTCAGTTTTTGAGCTAGTTGTCCACTATATAATTTTCTTTCAAAAAACAGGTCTGGCACTTCCCATAACCTTGAGGCAGGGGGAGGGGCTTGGGGCTGCCTCTATTAAATGCACCTCCTTCTTGTAGGAGGGATGGGGGATGGGTTTGTAGGGGGAGACTGAAGGGATGGGAGGAGAGAAGAGGGAGATCTCTGATTGGTATGTAAATAAATAAAATATTTTCTTAAAAGAAAAAAAAAACAGGTCTGGGACTCTAGCACTTGAATTCTCCTACTTCAGTGTCATGAGTGCTAGTAACATGTACACACCACAATACCAGGCACCGAAATTAACACAATCCAAGACACATAAAAATGGAACTATACATTTGATACAATAATGATTCAATGATATAAATTATAATGCTATAGGTGTATTACTTTAGACATTTCCTTTTTATGATTATATAAATAACCTTTTAGATAAGCTTATATGTAAGAACCTTTACAAAATGTCATACACATTTTCACTTATGAAGGTTTCTGCTGACAATTACCACTTACTATTCAAGCAGTTTGTGTGTTTTTAGTGTCCTTGGAATTTGATAATCAAATGTATTTTACATACTTAATGAAATATTACTGCTAGAAATAAAGAAGGAAGAGTAAGTCTTGGAGATTTGTTTCAGAG
>CABHPQ010169212.1:0-24591 GCA_902168405.1 Peromyscus aztecus
TGTCATTTTCTCCTGGAAATCTCTAGCACCCCTCTACATCTCTCTCCAACCACCTGGATAAGCACTTACCAAGTGTTTATTATGCCATCTTACACTACCTGTGTCTTAATGTGAGGACCTGAGTTGCCCTCCTTCTCCAGAGCTTCCTGCTGGCTGGCATAGGGTGACTATTTAATAGATCAATAATAATATTTATTTGATTGATGGGTAAGCAAATAAGTGACCCCATGCACCACTTCTGCTGTCAAAATATCATACAGCTTTTTAGCTGTGGGTATAGGGATTTACTTGTGCTTTCTACAACCCGATGTTCCCCTTGCTAAGATGGTAACAGCAGTCTGTCAGCACATACGGAATGGTCATAACGAGGCTCGATGTGTACAAAGCACACAGGTGTGAAGGGAAGGCATGCATTGTGGGAACTTTAAATCTTCCTCCGTTCTGCAACCCAGGGACTGTCACCAAAGGATTTCTAGTAACAGGGTAATATATTCAGACCTCATTCAAAAGGAGAGTTCTGTTGCAGATTTTAAGTGGTTTGGTTGCCAGTGTGAAGGAAGGTCGGACAGGTCCAAATAACGAATTAGATGGAAAGGTTGGGCCAAGGGAAGAAATTAAGGATGAACTGGGGGCCTCAGTTACAGATGCTGATAAACAACAAGAAAATAGGATTCTTTGCAGCCCACCCAGTTTTGTGGCCTTCAGAAAATTCACAGGAGAATGTCTTATATTGAATCTTTATAGATCAATACAGAACTGTGTAAGTCCATCAATAAGTAGGAAGCAGCCTTGACAGTTACAAATGAGGGTCTACAGCTGATCAGGTTAGGGTTGGAGTTCAACCTTGGTAGAGCAGCTTTGAATCCCAACAGTCAGAATTGTTGAAGGCGAGAAGACGGGAAGGGAGAAGACAGGCAGAGTATAGCCCCAGGATGGAGGCTTCCGGTGCCTGCCCTCCCAACCCCAGGGTATGCACTTGGTGTGTTTGCCTGGGACTCTCCGGGCAGATCCACACAGACCTCTATCTCCTTTAGAAAAAGTGTCTGAGGGCTGATTTTCACTTGGCAGAAAGTGAGTCGTGTTGGGCAGTGCCGGACCTTCTCCGGCACTGACACTGTGAGGCCCAGGAAAGAAAGGAAGAGACTTTCGGACCTTCGCCTTAGAGGGAGTTGGATATCATTGCATCCACAATTCCTGTCGGTTTCATGTCAACTGAAGGGAAGAGGAAAAAAAAGATGAAGAATGGAGAAAAGAAGGGAAGGAAGGAGAACAGGAGGAATAAAAGGAAGAACAGAGTTGTGGTATCAAAAGAAAACAGGGAACAATTCTAAGGAAACAAAGTAGTTCTTAGGAAGAAAGATGCTTCAAATAATGGTCTCTGCATAATTTACAAAAAAGTGCACACAGAGAGGAATGACTGACAGAGGAGAGTGGAAACCAAAACTTTTACATAAAAAAAGAGAGAAAAATCGAAATTGGAATGGTGAGAAGAATTGTGTAATTAACTGTTCCTTGTTCCATTTGCGTTTTTAAGAAATTTGATTTGTCTTAAATCTTGTGAAAAACAAAAGTGAGTGTTCCATTCTCTGAACTACCAGTAAATGGAATGGAAGGTGTCTCCTACCGTGTGTGAACTATTTGTGGAACTATATTTTGTCCTTACTGCACATTCCGTGGCCGAAAAACACTTTGATTCTCATCAAACCCAGCTACAGCTTCAGGCTCTCTGTCAAGGGGAAGGAAAGCAGGAGGCCCAGCCAAAGGAAAGTCAGGAGGCTCTTGTGAAAAGATACTGCAGCCCAAACCACAGGACAAGGTCAGAGTACCACAAGCCTCAAGTCAGCTTCAGGCCTTGCTTAGACAGTAGCTTCTCTGACAAGATGTGTTAGCCAGGGAGAAAAGTCCCCTGTCTCAGAGGCATATGCTCAGGAGTGGTACACCTGGGTCATATGGTAGTTTGATTTTTTTTTTTTGAGATGCCTGTATGCTGATTTCAATAGCGGCTACATTAGTTCACACTCTAATCAACCGTGAACAAGAGTCCTTCTTTCCCCACATCGTCACCTGTATTTGTTAATATTTGTTTTCTTGGTGATGTTTGCTGTGACTGGGGTGAGATAGAATCAGAGTAATTTTAACTTTTATTTTTCTGATGGCTAGAAATGTTAAAAATTTTTAAGTATTTCCTGGTCATTTCTATTTCTTCTTTTGAGAATTATCTGTTCAAATCGTTGGCACATTGTCTAACTGAAAATTTGTATTAAGTTTTGCAGTTCTTTATGTATTCTAGACACTAATCCCCTGTCTAAATTTAGTTGGCAAGGTTTCCCTTCAGGGCTCAAGGGGGATGCATGGTTCTCCCTGGGAAAGGGAAATAGAACAGACATTATGGGTGGAGGGGCAGGGACAGGGGACCAGGAGAGATCAGGTCAGGAGGATGGTGGGAGAGACAACTGGAATCTGAGGGTGTCTCAGGATGAACTAGAAACCTAGAGCAACAGAAACTCCCAGGAATCTACAAGGATGACCATACCTGTGACTCCTTAGCTAGGGTGAAACTGAGCCTGAACTGGCCATCTCCAGTGACCAGGCAAGACTTTCAGTGGAGGGATTGAGACACCAACCCAGTCACACAACCTGCGACTCACAATTGACTTGCCTGCAAGATGTGCTGGGGTAATGGTGACACAGAAATTGTGGGAGTGGCCAACCAATGTCTGGTCCAGCTTGAGACCCATGCCACTAGAGTGAGCCCACCCCTGATACTGCCAGGAGGGCCAGGACCCAGAGGCTGGATAGCCCAGAGACCCAGGATAGAACCAAACATAACTAGCATAACTAGCAAAAAAAAAAAAAAAGTCAATGAAATGATTCCTAATGATGTTCTGCTATACTTGTAGACATTGGAGAGGTTCAATCCAGCAACTGATGGAAACAGATGCAGAGACCCACAGCCAAACCTTGGGTGCTCCAGGAATCCTGTGGAAGAGGGGGAGGAAGGATGATAGAAGCCACAGGGGTCAAAGACACCACAAGAAAACCCACAGAATCAACTAACCTGGGTTCTTAGAGGCTCACAGAAACTGAACCAACAACCAGGGAGCCTGCGTGGGACTGACCTAGGCCCTCTGCATATATGACAGTTGTGTAGCTTGGTCTTTGTGTGGACTCCTAACAGTGGGAGCAGAGGCTGCCTCTCACTCTTTTGCTGGCTTTTGAGACCCTTTTCCTCCTACTGATTTGCCTCCTCCAGCCTTAATTCCAGGGAAGGTGCCTAGTCTTCTGCAACTTGATGCGCCATGTTTGGTTGATATCCATGGGAGGCCTACTCTTTTCTGAATAGAAAGGAGAAGGAGGAATGGATGGGGGTGGTCGTGCAAATGGAAGGGAGTGAAGGACTGGGAGAAGAGGAGGGAGGGAAAACTGCAGCTGGGATGTAACAATAATAACAACAATAATAGTAATAAATATTTTCTTCCATTTTGTGGGCTGTCTATTCAATCTGCTGACAGGTGTGTGTGTGTATGTGTGTGTGTGTGTGTGTGTGTGTGTGTGTGTGTGTGTGCTTTCTAATTTCATGAATTTCACTTGTCAGTTTTGGGGAGTTTATAGCTATGAGTAACTGCATTTAATAATCAGACAGATCTAAAATAAGTAATCAAATGAATGCACCTCAGGGTTCTAGAAAAATAAATGAGAGCACCAAATCCCCAAGCAGTAAATAGCAAGAAATAACGAAATGGGGACAGAAATTAATAAAGTGGAGACTAAAAAAATAGCACAAGGAGTCAATTAAAGAACTGAAAAACAAAAAAAAAAACCATTCTGAGCAATTCTTAGCTAATTTCACCAAAATAAAGAGAAAATTAGAGATGAGAAACAAGGTAAGAAGATAGATTTCAGTGGGGGCTATAGGAGTGCATCAGTGATTAAGAGCACTAACTGAGATGTGGCTTCTGTTCCCAGCACCCACAGGGTGACTCACAACATCCGTAACTTCAGTTCCAGGGAATCTGACACCTTCTTCTGCACACACATGATGCTCTAACATACATGCAAGCAAAACAGTCATACGCATAAAATAAAAATAAATACTTCCTTTAAAATATAGATTCCAAGACCAGGCATGGTGGTGTATACCTTTAATTCTAGCACCTTGGAAGCAGAGGCAAGTGGATCTCAATGGGACTCTTTGACCAACAGCTCAACAAGATGTAACCCATTCCTAGTACTGGGGTTTTACTTGGTGGCATAAGATGTTTGGTTGGGGCATTTTCTCCCCCATTATTTGGTGACTCCGTTTCAATTCCTTTCACAAATGTATATATTTTAGGATGCTTCTCCAGTAGTAGGTTTCTATATATGGCTTTCAAAAGGCCTTTATTATGAGATGCCCCTCCCATAGTCCCTCCTTACCTCTCCCTCCAATCCCTCCTACTCTGCTTTCCCCTCCATCCCTTAATAACACTATGTCCTATTCCCCTTCCTTGGAAGATTCCCCCTGCCCTGGTCCCTTCCTATCTATCTAACCTCTATGGTTATTCTAAAGGAAACACACATATCTAATTTTTTTCTTCCTTTCTCATTTGTGAATAGCAATACACAATATGAAGGAGGGAAAGGCTGGAGAAATGACTCAGTGGTTAAGAGCATGCACTGCCCTTCCAGAGGGCTTAAGTTCGATTCCCAGTATGCACATTGAGTGGCTCACAACAGCCTGTAACCTGTAACCAAGCCCCAGCAGAACAAACCAATTTGACCCTTATAGGCGTATACCCACATACATGCATACACACACACACACACACACACACACACACACACACACACACACAGTTAAGATCTGAGCTTTGCCAGATACTTTATTGGGTCTTATAGACTATGCAAAGTTCAGAAGGAACTAAAAGTCCTGAGCTCCTATGAGTCACATACGGAATAGACCAGAACACCTAAGTCAAGTCATACTGGGGATCAGGTGGCTAGATGTGAGTGGATACCCACAAACTCTGCACCATTCTGAGGTTTATTTTCCTCACCCAGCAAGCATGCCTGGTGACCTGGGTCATCCCACCAGCAAGTCCTCAGACCCCAGAGAGCTGATGAGAAAAGTGTTTTCAAGTATGCCATCAAAAGCATTATTATTACAACTGAAGTTGCTATCAGTGAAGTTGTTTATTAATATCAAATGTCAAACCAACTGCACAATTTATATTTGTTCTTATTCTACACAAATAAGTAAAGACATACATAATATATTGCACATATGTGTGTGTGCATATTATAATATTTACTGACTGTCGGTTAAGCAAAACAGTCTATTAATCCAGTGGTTCTCAACTTTCCTAATGTTGTGCCTCATGCTGTGGTGACTCCCAACCATAAAATTATTTCATTGCTACTGCTTAACTGTAATTTTGCTACTGTTATGCATCATAATGTAAATATCTGACCTGCAGGATATCTGATATGTGACCCCTGGAGGGGGTCACGACCCACAGATTGAGAACCACTGAATTAATCATCAAGACATTTCCTTCCTGACAGCTGTATGTTTGCTAATTATTTTGGTTGCATTATAACTTTTTATGTCTATAAAATTTTTTGTACATTTTATTATACATTTTAAATAAAATGTAATTGCATCACTTTCCCCTTCCCTCCCTCCAGCCCCTCCCAAGTCTCCTCTTACCAACTCCTTCCACGTCCGTCCCCCAACTTTCAAATTGATCTCCTCATCTTCATTGATAATTATTGTCACATATATGCGTACATATGAATGAATGGGTGGGTGGATGTATGTATGTATGTATGTATGTATGCATGTATGCATATATATGTATGCACAAGTATATAAATATAAGCTGCTTTTGTATGTATAGGGTTTCAGTGCTAACCACTTCATTTTGAACAACATATTAGGTGATCCATCTCTGGGTGAGGCAAACTCTCCATCTCTCAACAATCATCAGTGGCCTGTAGTTCCTTTTCCAGGGGTGTGACCCCATGTGACTTCCTCCCCTTTGCATTAACGTGTCTATTGACATTGACATTGTTCAGATTTTGTTTATGCAGTCATGTCTATGAAAGACTGTTTCACAGCAGAGTTCCTGATATTCTGGCCTTTACAATCTTCCAGCCTCCCCCCTTTTTTTATTAAGAAACTTTTTATTCATTTTACATACTAACCACAGATCCCCCTTTCTTTCCTCCTCTCAACCTCCATACTCCCTCCCCAACCCATTCCCAATTCCCTCCTTAGCCTCATTTTTATGATGGTCTCCATGAACCATAGATGCCAGAGATGTAATGTAGGTATATCCAATGGGGCTGAGCTCCTCATGATCCATTGCTCTCTGCACTGTGTCCAGTCGTGGCTTTCTGGGATGGTCTCCACTTTCTGTAAAGAGAGGCTTCTTTGATGAGAGGTGAGTATACACCTAACTGTGTGCGTAAAGATAACATTTAGAATGTAGTCAGGAATTGTGCTGATCTCACAAAGTGGCCATAGTCAATTATCTCCTGCAGCATGACCTCACTGCCCTGGAAAGTCGGCTAAGTTTCTAATACTAGGCATGTTTTCCTTCCTGTTGAGTGGGTTGTAAGTCCAATTAGATAGCTGTTGGCTAACACCAATATGCAAGTGCCAGTTATTGCACCTTTATAGGATACTTATAAAGTACTGGTCACTATTGTGGTTCATAGGTGTTACAACTGGATAGGACGACTAATTGTTTCCTTCCCTTGGCAGCTTGTATATTTTTTGGCTCCATGGAAGCTAGAATTCGGGAAGGAGGATTTCAGGTTAGAATGTTCTGTGTCCTAAGTATGTGATATATTCAATGAGAGGAGTGTAGTCCATTTTTTTAATGGACTTTGTTTTTTGAGTTCTTTTTATATTCTGGGTATTAATCTTCTCTCAGATGTATAGTTGGCAAAGACTGTCCTCCATTCTGTAGGGTTCTTTCTCTTTGATTGGTTATTCCCTTGGCCATAGAGAAGCTTTCATTCATTCACACACCAAATATTTACTGAGCCAGCTACTGGGTATCAGATGATTGCTAGACAATGAAGAAATACTGTTGAACAGAATAGTCACATCCCCTTACCTTATAAAACTTATAGTCTTAGAGTAACATGGTTGTAAGATTCCTTGCTGAATGAAGAGAGGTGTCATCCAAATTACTGTATAATAAAGGAACCTAGGGCCGGGTGTTGGTGGCGCACGCCTTTAATCCCAGCACTCGGGAGGCAGAGCCAGGTGGATCTCTGTGAGTTCAAGGCCAGCCTGGGCTACCAAGTGAGCTCCAGGAGAGGCGCAAAGCTACACAGAGAAACCCTGTCTCGAAAAAATCGAAAAAACCAAAAAAAAAAAAAGAACCTAGGAAGGGTCAGAGCTAAATAATCCATATATTATCAGGGATTGAATTCAGTTGCAAATAACAGAAGATAGAGCACATTAGCTTAAACATATTAGCTGATGTTCTTGTCCATAAATGATATCCAAATGTAGATATTTGAAACTGAAGGTTGTCTTAGTTACTTTTCTATTGCCATAAGACAATATGACCAAGGCATCTTATAGAAGATAATGTTTATTGGAACCCGTGGATTCAGAGGGTTAGAGTTCATGATCATCATGGTAGGGAACATGGCAGTAGGCAAGCAGATATGGCTGTGGAACAGTAGCTGAGAGCTTACATCCTGATCCATAGGCACAAGGCAGAGAGAGAAAGAACTAACTGGAAATGGTATGAATTTTAAACCACAAAGTCCGCACCCAATGACACACCTCCTGCAATAAGACCATGCCTCCTAATCCTTCCCAGTTCTAACAGCTGGGAACCAAGTACTCAAATATATGATCCTATCAGAACCATTATCACCACAAAGGCTAACCCAGCTAAGCCCATCAGTGGCCCAGATTCCATGCAAACTCCCCTCTTCTGTGTTATCCTAAGTGCATGATATTCAGCCAAAAATATAGTGTGTTTCCAGCAGTTCCAGCAAGCATACCCACTTTCCATTATGGACTGAAAAGGCAAAGGATGAAATGTGTAGAACTCCCTACCCAGTAAAGAAGGGGAGATGAATGATGGTCAGAGAGATAACAGTGCCCCTACACAGCTCAGAAGTTAAGGGTCAGACTACTCACTGGGGCTTAATCAGGCTCATGATGCTCTCAGTAAAAGTTCCATGTGAGCAAAATGCCTCTCAAAATAACGAGCAGAAGAGGGAGACAGCAGAATACTGTGGTATGGAGCAGACTCTAGTTATGACAATGTGAGGGTTTTAATGAGAAAAGGACTTTAGATTCCTGTCAAACAGCAAATAAAATTCCTATTATATGGGATTCTGGAAGTAGAAAGTCAGGACGGCAACAAAAGGCTATGTAATGGTTGAAAAAGCTTTAAGATGGAGGAGAAAGAAGAAAATAACCAGAACACTTATGGAGTCCTGTTATCTCAATAAGGACAGTGAAAGGCTCACAAGGTTGCTGGCCCTTTCTTCCCATGTCTCTGGTGAGCCATGCTGATTACATAGCACACACTCAGTAAATACGTGTTGAATGAATTTGTCATGGACCATTTCCCACAGAATGCAGCCTTGTTCTCCAAATTCTTCCCATACTTATCTCCAGCAGCTTTTATCAATTGACCACAGATATGATGAGAAAAAAATAAATAAATAAATCTGTCTTCCTTCTACCAAAGCTGAGTTAACCACAGCTCGGCAAACTGTGTGCACAATGGAAATGGTAATACTGACTTCTGTTCTCCCTACCACCCAGTCAAGACATTTTAGAGGGAGTAAATGGACCTGTCACTCATCTGGACAGGAAAAACAACAACAACAAAAATGAAAAGCAAACAACAAAAAAACTCCAGAGGAAAGATGTCTATGATAGGGAATTAAAGAAATAGTGTAGAGCCTACGTAAAAGCGTTTGACACAGTGATGCCTTTGGCCATTGTCCACTCTCACCCCTTGAGAGTGTTTTTCTCCACAATGGTCCCTTTGGTCACTCCTCACTCCTACCATCGAATGTGTCCTCACATTGTTCTGTACAAGCGCTGCCTTCCTTCTACACCCTACTATGTGTGTCTCATCTGAATTTACTTAATGATGATAAGGACTGGGGCTCTGAGGGGAAGGCAGGAGGAGATTTTGATAATAATATATACTAGGGATGATGGAGTATATATGATACCATATGAGAAAAATGCAAATGAAATGGGAAAGGAACTGTAAAGAGCTGCCTTCTCCGTGTCGTAAGCAAGCACTCCACCAACTGTGATGTATCCCTCTCCCACACTACATAATTCCAAAAAAAAATTGCATATTCTTGATATTCCCAGACCACAAAATTCAAAGTATTAGCCATTGTGTTTAACACTTGAAAGACCCTAACCCTTCAGGCTTACACCCCCAGGCCCCAGGAAATGAGGAACTAAAAATCTAGTTCCCAGGGCAAGCTGACTCAACCATTATTCAATCATCACTGTAACAATGTAACAATGTAAAGAGATTTCTGTTAAAAGATGTGCTCAACTGTGACTGGGATAGTTGCAAGTGTTCCAGGAAGGACCACTGTGACCTTTGTGTAAACTCCACTCCCGGCCTGATACCCCCCTTGAGGTTTCGGGCACTGATGTAACTGTACCCCCTCTGTGATCACTCTGTGACCAGACCATGATCTTATGAAATTAGCCTCTAGACATAAATCAATCGAAACGAAATTGTATGGGAATTGTAATCTTATGGCTTTTGTGGGGTTTTCCTTTAAAAGTGCCTATGTGACTGTAGTGCTATGCAACTCTTGCTCTTTAGAGCTGAGTTTGCCCGACTGTACAGCCGCTTCAATAAATACCTCTTGCTGTTGCATCAACTGGACTGGAGTCTGGGTTCTTGGAGCGCCCACTCGAGAAGATAGTACCCTGGGTCTGGGGTCCATCACACTTAATACTTCAGATGTTTCAGACATTTTTGTCTACAAAAGTGTGTTTTTTTTCTTTTCTGGTTTCTGTTTGAATTAAATATCAATGAGATCCCAGCATAAGCCAGAAAGCACATTTGGAAGCCATGACCACAGCATCAACAATGCCATTCTGGAAGTGAGTTGGACAAATTACACAAAATTCAATAAAAAGAGTAACTCAGATGGACAGGGATGCATTTGATGAAGAATTCCTCAGGGTGTGAACAACACAGACACATTCACACAAACAGCCCAGCCTCAATTAAAGTCCCTTGGTTGTTAGCACTGTGTCTCTCAAAGTTCTTCCTTCAACTACAGCAGAATGGCCGAAGATGTCTCTTCTCATTTTCCTGTCATTTCTGCTAGCTGTTCTCTTGATAAATAAACTGGGTTTCAATCTGTTTACCTTCCCACGGCCTGAACAACTGACGACTCAGAGCCTATTTTTACCACTCCCAGCATACTGCTTCAATCTTCTGCTCAGTGACCTTGACTTTGACTCTAGCTTAGGTCAATGCCTCCTTTCTCCCTCCTCACCAACCTTTAAAACAAGATGTCATCCTGCTTAGGCACCCTAAGTTATCCACATTCGGTTCATTGCCATATAACCCTTGAATGCAGCTTTGCCCTTCCTACCCCACCCTCTCACACTAATAGCTCAGGACATTTCTTCTACCAACTACATAGAAACGGTTGTACCATGTGTGACAGACCATTCTGAAAGGACCTGGAAATAGCATCTTCACAGAGTCACAAGAAAGCAAAATTGTTCTGTGCCAATGAAACAACCTTTCTGTATTGGTAAGACTAACTCTTACTATGAGCTCAGAAGACTTGAACTAACCTTACAAAAAATTTTCAATATATGAAGACTCCTATAAATTATTACATTATGATTTGGTTTGTTTAGTTTGGTTTTTTGTTTTGTTTTGTTGTTTGCATGTTTGTTTTTAGACAGAGTCTCACACTGTAGCCAAGACTGCCCTGAAACTCAGCATGATGACATACTTTTTGTTTTAACCAGAATAGCATCTATAAGAACTTCCTAAGCAAATCATTAAAACTATACAATGTGGCAAAGAAAAGCATAGCTACTACTTCTCTACCCTCTACCATACAGAACAACCATACCCATAAGAATGTAGGGTTTTTCTCTTTATATTCAACATGAATTACAGATGGTACTGGCTGTATTTATCAAATTTCAGATTAATTAAGAGATGGTCAAAGGCCACAAAATCTAAGCTTAGGCCCTTGTAATTAAGCATACTACTTCCCAATGGTGTCTGGGAAGTTTTCTGTGAAAAGGTCAAAACATTTGAAAATCAATGACAGAGATCCCAATCTCTCCTTAGAAACATGGCAATACTGTGTCAAAGTCCTACAAACCTAGAGGATTCCACCTTTCATAAATTCAGATCCAATTCAAAGCAATGTGTTCACCAGGCCTTAATATTTAAAAGATGACTGACAGTAGAATATGAATCTCCACAATAAGTGAAAACTGCCTGCTCTATGTTTAAAATAAAATCATTGTTCTCCAACCACATAGTTGAGTCCATCTCCCTGACCGTGTGCAACCATTTACCACCAGAAAAGTGTACATATTTTATCAAGTCCCAAAGCAAAAATACAAAAACAAAAACAAAAAACAAACAAACAAAAAACCTCTTTGTTTCAGAAAATGTGTGGAATGAGTGGGAAAGGAAAAGTTAATCAATCAAAACGTAAAGCCAGCACATGTTGTAGAGTGGACGCCTAGTGTGGATACTGTGAGTTGGACCAAACAGTGTCTTGTCTAAAAGAAGTACATCTGACCTACTAGACTATAGAGCAGACCATGTACTGCAGGAGCACCATGTATTTTGTGTACTTCTCCTGCACTAAATGGAGTTTGGACAACTAAATTTAAAAGCTTAATTTCATTATGTATCTCAAGTCCCAAATCTTTTCTTCTCAAATTTAACATTGTATTTATAATATATTATATAAATGTAATGTTACCACAGTCTTATAAAAATGTCTCACTTAGGGTAAATGAAAACATGTTTACACAGCAACTTCCTTTGTTCCTAAAAAACAAACAAACAAAAAGCAGGTGGCTTTATACAAAAAACACATGGTTCATAGGAATTAAAATCTCTCTCATGAAGTTATTTACCCCTTTCTTGGCTGTCTGGATTTACACAATTAGGTCAGGTGGTGTGTTTAAGGGGTTTCCTGTGATTCTCCAGAGGAGCACTCAGTGACAAGATCCTATGTGTGTCATTTAATATTTGGTAAGAGAATTGTTCATGCCCAAATTACTATAAAGGGGATGGTTTCATTAGCCAAAGTGGCAGAAATAACAAAAACATCTAATGCCTATTCTACTTGGAAATTCCACAGAGCTCTTCCTAGTAGAAAATGGCTCCCAGTAAATTTACTGAAATGAGCTTTACCACTATTCACAAGTTACATGGTTTAGATATTTTCCTAATTCATATCTCCCCCCAAAAACACTAGAAATCCCATGGGAGAGAAAAAGTTTGTCTCCATCCACTATTCATATGGTGCCTAGAAAATGGCCCCTCAACTATTAGTCACTCAGTATCTCATTGCTGATTGGATGAATTCACCACATATCATCATACCAATCTCTGTAAAGAATAATAAGATGACATGAAAGATGTTTAGCAAATTCCAGGAATTAATTTATTTCCTTCTTTATTTCTTCAGTAACCCACTGTCATTCAGTACCATTATCATTCGGTACCACACTGTCCAGTCTACTTGAGTGTCTTAAGGTTTTTATTAATGTGATAAAACACTGTGGTCATAAGCAGTTTAAGGAGAAAGGGGGTTATATCAGCTTACAGGTCATGTGCCATCATTGTGGAGAGTCAGGACAGGAAGTATAAAGGCAGGAACCTGGAGATAGGAACTGAAAAAGAGGCCATGGAGGAGTGCTGCTTACTGGATTGCTCCCCATGGCTTGCTGGACCTGCTTTCTTATTTCTCTCAGGACCACCAGTCCAGGGGTGGCCACACCCACAATGGGCTGGGCCCTCCTCCCATATTAATCAGTAATTAAGAAAATGCCCTACAGGGCCACTGAGGTTCTGTCTTCCCATATAAATCTATCCTGTGTCAAGCTGGCATAACAACTAGTCAGTGCAAACCAGCATAAGTCCTCACTACATTCTAACTGACTGTCCTTATACACACAGGTAAGTGTAATACAAGCAAGGAAACTTCTCTTTGCAAAAGATGGAGGCCGTTACAGAAAACTACAACCAATCAAAAGGCAAAGTTGTGGAGCCCAGTCCCAATGGATACATCTGCAAAACAACTCCTACATGCAAGGCTCAGGGAACATTGCAGAAGAGGGGGTGGAGAGACTGTAAGAGCCAAGATCAGGGAGTTTGCTGTGAGATTGTGTCTCCCACTAATGTCAGAGCTACAATAAAATCTCACCAATATTGCTGCCTAAACATGACCTGAACAAAGGCAACACCTATAGACATGCCAAAGTGGAAAGGAGAAAGTTCAGGAGGCCCCAACCATACATAGAGAACTACAGGCAACTAAGGAATGCTGTGAATGAGATAATAGCCTTCCTCAGGGAAGAGCACACCAATTGGTTATCCAATACCAAATGGTCATTCCTGAAAACATACATCTAAGTAAAATTATATAGATTGAGCTGTAAGACAAATTGCTAAACTGTCCTATTAATAAAAAGACCTGGAGCCAGATATTGGGGTGAAAGCTGAAAGATCAGAGAGCCAGAACAAGTCACAGCCAACCTCACCTTGCCAGCTCCTCAGGTGATCCTGTTTCCTCAGACTGGAAGCCTCTGAGTCCTCATCCAGAAGGGATCTCAGCTGAACTACTTAAAAGCTTCTAGTTCCTGGTCCTGATGCTTTATATACCTTTCTGCTTCCTGTCATCATTTCCTGGGATTAAAGGAGTGTGTCCTTCCCAAGCAAAGACATGAGATCTCACATGCTGGGATTAAAGGTGTGTGCCACCATGCCTGGCTCTGTTCCTAGTATGGCCTTGAACTCACAGAGATCCAGACAGATCTCTGCCTCCCGAGTGATAGGATTAAAGGCGTGTGCCACCATTGTCTGGCCTCTATGTCTAATCTGGTGGCTGGCTTTGTCCTCTGATCCCCAGATAAGTTTTATTTGTTAGAGCACGAATAAAATATCACCATACTGAGCAGAGTGTATTTAGGAATATATATATATATATATATATATATATATATATATATATATAACAATTAATGAAAAAAGAGATCATGAATTTGAAAGAAAGCAGCAAGGGGTATATGAGAGGGTTTAGAAGGAGTAAAGGGGAAGTAAAAATGATGTAATTATAACCTCAAATTTTTAAAGTAATAATTTAAAAAACTTATAAAACTGTCAGCACAATGAATTTGTATACTTTCTGTGATTTCTATTGCTATCGGTAATCCAGCAATATTCCATTGTTGTCAGATAGAATACAGGAAGTTGTTTCAATCTTCCTATATTTGCAAGCATTGTATCCTAACATGTGGCAGATTTTGGAGATAGTTCCAAGGGCTGATGACAATATCAGTGTTTTCTTTAGTGTTTGAGTGGAATGTTCTGTAAATGTCTGTTAGGTCCATTTGATTTCTTATGTCATTCAACTCCAATATTTCTCTTTTTAGTTTTTATTTAGATAATCTGTCTATTGATGAGAGTGAGATATTGAAATAATCATCACTCTGTTGGGGTTAATCTGTGGTTTTACACCTAGTAGCATATGTTTTGTGAAACTGGGTCCTCCTGTGTTTGGTGACTCTATGTTAAGAATTACAATATGCTCTTAGTGGAATTTTCCTTAAATACCAAGTACTGTCCTTGCTTATCTCTCCTGACCTGTTTTGGTTAGAAGTCTGTTTTGTCAGATGTAAGAAGAGCTATACCAGCTTATTAACTAGTTCCATTTGCTTGGAATGCTGTTTTCTTTCTTGTTCCCTATAGTGGTGTCTATCATTTATAGTGAGACACGTTTCACACAAGCAGCAGGAAGATGGACCCTGTTTTCTATCTATCATAATTTCTATCATAAAATTGAGATTCTTGATATTCAGAATTCTTATTGAAAGTTGTGTCTTGATGCCTGACATTTTGCTGATTTTGTGCTGTTTCCTTGGGCCTCTTCGGTTAACTGATCTGGCTTTCTATATCTCTCATGGCCCCTTGAGTATGTTTATTCTACTCTTCAGCCCAGAGAATTCCTTCCAGTGTTCTTTTTAGAGCTGGCTTAGTGATCAAAAAGTACTTTAATGTATTTTTTATCAACAGATTTTTTTTTTTTACTTCTTTGTCAATACTAATAAGTAGTTTTACTGGTCTTAAGAGTCTTGGTTGGCAGCTGTAACTTTTGGGATTCATCTTTCCAGACAGTTCTGGCATAAATGTTTCTATCAATAATACAGTGTCACTGGAGGGGCTACCTCTATAAGTGACTTCGCCATCATCTCTTGTAGCTTTCAGTGCCCTTTCTTCACTCTGACCTTGTAGTGATTTACCTACAATATGTCATTGGGAGTTTCTTTTCTGGCCCTATTTGGTGTTCTGATAGGCCTCTTGTCCATGAATTAGCATCTCTTTCTCTAGGTTTGGGGTTTTTTTTCCTCTATGATTTAATTGAAAATATTCTCTGTGCCTGGTTTTATATTCTTTTCCTGCTTTGTCCATAATTCAAAGATTAGTTTTTCATGGTGCAGAAAAGAAACCTTTCCATAGGTCTCTCTCTCTCTCATTCCATTCACTTTAGTTTTTATCATTGACATTTTACTGAGTGATCTAATTATCTTTGTCTTTCAGACCTGAAACTTTTTCCTCACATGATCCCTCCTATTGGTGAGACTTTTGACCCAGACTTTATCTGGATTCTTGAGTTTTTTATCTTAAGCATCATTTCAGTTTGGATTTCTTCAGCAACCCTGTCTCTGTTGAATTCTATTTTCATATCTTGAATTGACTACCTCATTTCATTCAGTTCTTTGCTTTTGCGCTCCTGAAGTACATTTATGTCTTCTTTGAGATGTTTGAGCATACTTATAATCATTCTTCTGAATTCTTTGTTTGGAAGCTCTTCCAGGCCATTCTAATGAGGGGGGTCAATACTATGGGATTAGTAACTGTGTGGGGATGTTGTCTTGGTTTTTTCATGTTATTCTTGTTTCTTCATTGGGACTTGTGTGTCTTATTAGTTTTTATTCAAATCATCTTTCCTCTCTCAGTGGATCTGTATGCAATGTTTAGGCAAGGACTAAGTTGTAAGAGGGTTGAGACATCGTTTTTCACAGCAGGAATGGTATTACATACTTCATGTTCTATCCTTGATCTTCCTCAGAGAGTCTACTACTTTTGCACTAACTAGTATCCAAGGGTCAGTATATTAGTTACTTTTCTATTGCTGTGACATAACACCATTACCAAGGCAACTACAGAAGACATAATTTGTTTGGGCTTATAGTTTCAGAGGGATAATAGCCCGTGATGGCAGAACTGAAGTAGCAAACAGCAGACAGCTGAAGCAGCAGCTGAAAGCTCACATCTTAAACCCCAAACAGGAAGCAGAGGTAATGAACTCAAAATGACATGGGTCTTGAAACTTCAAAGCCCAACTCCAGTAACTTACATCTTCCATCAAGGCCATATGTCCTAATCCTCCAAACAGCCAGAAACTGGGGACCAAGTATTCAAAATAAGACTTACTGGAATCATCTCATTCAAACCACCTCAATCAGCACACCCCTCATCCCTTCCTGGACTTGTCCTCCACCTCCTCTGGTATGGCTCTCCATGCCTGGATGCCCTACTTTGAGTCAACTCTGGTCAACAAGAGGTTAAAATGCAGGTGGATCCCAAGGAAGCCAAGTGTGAAGTTGGAAGGTTGATGGAGTGGAAAGTCCTATCTGGAGTCACAGGGATGTGAGATCCTGGAAGAGCACAATAGAATGACAACACAGAGAGATGAGATTCTGGAAGACTTACGTGTGAAGTTAAGAGGCCAGGCAACACAGGCACTTGAGATCAGAGAAGTCAGGTGGTCAATAGGGTGGGAAGGAATAAAACCTAACTTGAGATACAGGCCTAGTTCGAGGTGACATACAAGAGGAGCCAGTTATCCTACAGGGTGGAAAGGAGTGAGGCCTAGGTGAGGGCTGGTATGATGTCAGGAGGCCTCACAGTGCAGGAACCAGGTAACCTGGCTGCACAGAGACTCGAGATCCCAGAGGAGCATGGCAGCCTGTGGGATGGGGAGCTAATGACACTGGTGACACAGTGACAGGAGAATGAGGCGATGAGCAGCCTATGGGGTGGAACAGAGCGGGCTTCATTGCTTAATCTCAACTTTGCTTTTCTGTATTATTGTATTATTCATATCATTCTACTGAGTAACTTCAAATCTTTGTGGCATTGTTGATGACAAATGTATAGACACATAGATGGAACTCACAAATTGGGTTTGGGAAACAATGAAAAAAATGAGTATTTAATTCAAACATGTTTTGTTTTGTTAAAAGCACTGATCCAAGGTGTTCTAGATGCAATAATAAAAATAATTTTGTCATCAACTGACAAATTCTCAAAAAGATTCTGACGACTTGAAACAAGAGTAAGCTGACAGCTTAGAACTTCAAAGAACCCATTTCCAGAGAAGAAAGGTGGAAGCCAGCTAAGACTCCAACACAAAACTGTTACTAGTATATTCATATTAGTATCCTAAGAAAGAATATTTAGGAAATAAGCACAACACATATTTTCTTATTTCTGATGGTTATAGTGTATCAAAACCAAGAAGATACACATACATTTGTACATATGTGTTTATATATTTATAAGTAATATGTACATAGACATCACTAAAAATCAAAGAACATCTCTTTTTTTTTTTTTTTGGTTTTTTCGAGACAGGGTTTCTCTGTATAGCTTTGCGCCTTTCCTGGAGCTCACTTGGTAGCCCAGGCTGGCCTCGAACTCACAGAGATCTGCCTGCCTCTGCCTCCCGAGTGCTGGGATTAAAGGCGTGCGCCACCAACGCCTGGCCATCTCTTTTTTTTAGTACAATATTTTATTAATTCCTGGAGAATTTCATACAATGTACTTTAATCATATTCAATCCCTACTCCTCCCCCAATTCCTCCCAAATACATCCTCACCTCCCCTTCCAATGTCATATGCTTTTTTTTTAATAGCACACCAAGGAGTCCAATTTGTGCTGCCCATATACCCATGGGTGGGTGTGAGGCCATCCAGTGAAATATAATTTACCTAGCAGTGGCCACACCCCTCAGCATTAAGTTGTCCTCGGGAAGGAGGCATACCTGAGAAATGATCTGGATGGCTCAATTACATCACTGGAATCTAGCATCTTGAGTTCTTTGTGGGGTGGGGGCAGGGGTGCACTTATACATGCCTGTGTCTGTGGGTGCATGTGTGTGCATATGTGTGGAGGTCAGATATTAGATGTCTTCCTCACTTGTTCTCTATCATATTTTTTGAGACACAGTCTCTCACTGAACCTGGAGGTTGCCAATTCCACTATGCTGGTTGGCCAGCAAACTACTGGGATTGTCCTATCTTTGCCTCCTTGTACTGGGGTCATAGGCACATGCCATGGTGCTTGGCTTTTCCCTCTACATGATTTCTAAGGGATGAAACATAGGTCCTCATGTTTGTACAACAAGCATTTTACAAACTGAGTGCTCTCCTCAACCCATCTAAACGCTGTTTTACCTGAGTGTGTTTCCCATCCTATTGTTAGTAGTCAGCTTTACTTGACTTCTGAGATTATTTGCTGCAGACACTAACGAAACAGCTCAGTGAGCTGGAATTGTCATCTGTGACCAATCAAGTCTCACTGGACACTGTGGCTGCTCAGCAGAGCTCTTACTTGTTGCACTGAGATGTCACACCTGTCAGCCAGCTTTCGCATTTTTCCAAGGACCTGCTAAGTTTTGTTTTCTCCCTGTCTATAAAAGCAACATATGTTAGCTACATTCACTGACAGGCTTCAACACTGTTTCCCCCTAGCCAAGCTGTTCCTTCAGTTGTCAAATGCAAGAATTCCTCTTTAGCCTTCAAAGAATTCAGATCCATGAGCAGAACTATAGGATAATAACAAAGCATGTTGATAGCATGGCTATTAATATACTGCAGCAGTTGCTTAGCTGCTTCTGCACATTGCCTTCCCCTCTCCCCATGTCTCCAGAGAATGGGATACTAAGGTAGTGTACCTGGACTTCATGAATGTAAACATCTGGAATCACAAAAATAGAAGAAGTGCTGTTTGAACAAAAGTTCACTTTCTCTTGTTCAGTGAGTTGGGGTGAGTAATTTCATAATGCTTTATAGTCAGCCCCTTAGAAGGCTCCCTTTCATATACTTATTGGCAGGGGCTCTATGAGCAGAGGCTGCCCAGAGCTTGGAGATATTCTCCAAGGGGCTTGCTTCAAAATGATCAAAGTCACACAAAGTAAACACAAGAAACAGCCAGTAACACTCTTAGGACTAGATACAAAACAAGAAATATTGAAGGTTGGCACTTGCACCAGACACTTTTATGCCAACTTGACACAAATTAGAGTCAGCTGAGAAAAGAGAGTCTTATTGAGAAAATGTCTCCATAAGATCAGGCAGCAGGTAAGCAAGCCTATAGGGCAGTTTCTTAATTAGTGATTGATGTCGGAGATCCCAGTTCATTGTGGGTGGTGTAATCTCTGAGCTGATAGACTTAGGTTCTATAAGAAAGAAGGCTGAGCAAGCCATGGAAAGCAAGTCAGTAAGTAATATCCCTCCATGGCCTCTGCATCAATTCCTGCCCCCAGGTTCCTACCCTGTTTGAGTTCCTGTCCTGACTTCCTTCCATGATGTATTACAATATGGAAGCATAAGCTAAATAAACCCTTTCCTCCCCAACTTGGTTTTGCTCATGGTGTTTCATCACAGCAATAGAAACCATAACTAAGACAGTACTAAAGGGAAATTGTGAGATTGGAGTAAGAAAAATTTGCAATTGAGTCACTAGGACCCTAAGTATTCAAAACTATGAACATTGGACTTGAAGTTGAGTGGGGTTCTTTTGAATAGGTGCTGAGAGGTCTCATTAGAGTAGTTCCTCAATCTACGTGTGTATCATGTCCGAAAGAACTAACTAGTGCCAAAGACAAGGTGGGGACTTGTCCAGAGACCAAAGCAGAATGTGACCCAAGAAGGATGGCTTCCTGTTTCACAGAAATAAGCTCTTTGATAAGGGGCACCTAGTTAGAGTTTGCTGACATTGAGGTTGCCAACACATCCAGAGCTGTGGAGAGATGTTTTGACCCTAACCTGGACTAAACAGGACTGACAAACTCTTCACTGTAAGGCACCAAAAAGATAAGGTTAATGAAAATCAATATCTGCATAGGCTGACTTCATGTGGGATAAAATCTATGTGCCACAATTTTAACAAAAACCCTGCTGATCAACATAGCTGCCGAGAAGAACTTTCACTGAGTCCTTTGAGGAGGACAGTGACAAATCTTTGCTGGTACACCTGCCCCGTGGCCTCTTGCGACACCTACCTGAAATAGAATGAGGAAAGTTGATCCAAGCGAATGGCTGTGCCCACACCAGATTCCTAAGGATCTCATATCTGGTCAGTCCTGAAGCTGCATGCTCACAGCCTGACCATGCCTGGCAGGGGAGGGGATCAATGCTGCAAACTACCAAGGCCACCATGGTTGGCTCAGGTTTCACTCTCACCTCAGAGACTCAGGTTTCACCCTCACAGAGCCTAAGAGGCATCATGAAGAGTGGGGATCAGCAGACCATATGCTATGAAGGAAAAATAACTGAATTTGTAACAGAATTCAAATTCACCCATTCCACTTCTTGTGCTTATGAGTGTGCACATGTAAGAGAGTATCTTTAAATTCCTGTCTGTGGTGGTATTGCGTTCCCCGAAATATTGTGCATACTAATAAACTTATCTGGGGTCAGAGAAGAGAACAGCCACAATATTAAACATAGAGGATAGGCAGTGGTAGCACACGCCTTTAATCCTAGCATTCCAGAGGCAGAAATCCCTCTGGATCTCTGTGAGTTCAAGGTCACATTGAAAACAGCCAGGTATGGTGACTCACACCTTTAATCCCAGGGAGTGATGGCAGATAGCAGAAAGGTATTTAAGGCATGAAGACCAGGAACTAGAAACTTTTGGCTGGTTAAGCATTCAGGCTTTCGAGCAGCAATTCAGCTGAGAGCCACTGGGATGAGGACACAGAGTCTTCCAGTCTGAGGTAACAGGATCAGCTGAGGAACTGTCCAGGTGAGGAAGCTGTGACTTGTTCTGCTTCTCTGATCTTCCAGCATTCACCCCAATAACTGCCCTCAGGTTTAATTTTATTAATAAGAACTTTTAAGATTCCTGCTACACCTGTCCTTCGTTTCTCATTTGTAAATTAAGACAATGACAAGTTGCCATGCTGGGTTTTGAGGCTAAATAAAGTCATATGTAAAACTACTTTGTAAACAATGAAACAATATTTGCATGCAATAAGTAATAGGTATCTGTTGTTCATTAAAATGTAATACTTTCTGGGCTAACAAGATGGCTCAGAAGATAAAGATTCCTGCCAAGCCTGACTACCTGGGTTCAGTCCCTGGGAACTACATGGGAGAAGGAAAGAACACAATCTTGCAACTTGTCCTCTGACCTCTACTCATATGCTGTGAGTAGAGCTCATAGGCATTTGAGCTCACATGTGTACACATACCAAAAAAACCATAATATTTTTAATTACATGTTTTAAATATGTCACAATATGTCAACTAGTAAGCCTACTCCCAGAGAATTATATTCACTGAGTTTCCAAAAGAAGTCAAATAAACAAAGACACTTAGCCAAAAATGGGCCCCAGCACCATGTTTACTCTTTCGACATGATTACATTTGTCTTGAGGCTCAGTGTACACCTGGGCAATGAAATATTGGCAAGAATTTGAAGCTACATTAATTTATCCATGATCACATTTTTCCTTGACGGAATCAGAGGAAGGAGCAAGGACACGGTGGTGCTCATCCTCTACCGATGTCTGAAGGAAGATCTCCCCCAGCCACATTGAACTGGAGGAGCCTTCTCTTGATCTCCTCTGGGAAAAGAAGTGAGTGATGCAGATGGAGTAGGCTCAGTGACCTCTCTGACTGAGATTGGCATAGAAGACTCCCAGTCTGAGAGTCAGCAAACCCAGCACTCTGGTCCAGTTCTCTCCAGAACCCATGTACCATTTCTATAACATTGATTTCTGTGGCATCTGCTCTCTCATCCATTACATGAAAGCAAGGGTACTTAAGAAGTTTTTAGTTGTTCTTAACCTTTTTGTGTATTATGAGTCTCTTTGAGATGTTAAATGAGTCTCTTTGAGATGTTAAAAACTATACTCATCAAATGAAGAGCTCACAATATTGTCTCCATCTTATTACTATATTGTGAGGCTCAAATGTATCAATAACACAAAATCAAATCTGTACCCAAGTTCAAGGAACTTGAACTCACATAGACCATCTGCAGAACACTTAAAAGAAAAATCTCTTACTCACAGAGCATGTGATCTTTCTACCAATGTATGCCTTTTCTACAGTGGAGGTGGGGGCCCTATTCCTATGTAGGTCACACCCAAAATAATAGCATGATGTGGCTCCCTTCCTTGTAATAATAAAAATAACCTAGAAGTGAACATACAGCACAACCAGCCAAGGTGACACCACACCAGCAGTTTTGAAAAGAACGTTGGTTTCAAGTAGTAGAAATAAACTCACTTTGTCCCTAAGACATTTAGAGAAACTGCTGTGGGTAGGCTCTGAGTCTTTTTCCCCAACCACACTTCCTAAATGTGAGCTACACGCATATTATGAAATAATCTTTTTGTACACTGTGAATATGTATCACACTGGTTTAATAAAAAGCTGAACAGCCAATAGCTAGGTAGGATTTTGGGGGTAGAGAGGACAATGGGAAGAAGGGAGTTGCCAGCTGGACACAGAGGAAGCAAGATATGAAGAATGAGAGGTAAAAGCCACGAGCCACATGGCACCACATAGTTGAATAGAAATAGGTTAATTTAAGTTATAAGAGCTAATTAGAAACAAGCCTAAGCTATTGACCAAGATTTCATAGTTAATAAGAAGTTTCCATGTCATGATTTGTCATGAGCAGGCTGGTGGGACAGAAAAATCTGACTACATACCATACAGTTTTATCAAGGAACTGTGGACTCCTGCCACTTTGAATCTTCCAAAGGAAGACCTTTTACAAATCCAAATTCACATTAACTGAAGACGGCAAAGGAATAAACATATTATCTGATGTTCACATTGCCCAAAGACATGATTTCTGCCCTTCCCCTTTAGAAGATTGCTGGATACTGTGCCTAATCAAAACAAAGAAGTGTAGAAAACAAGAGCTAAAATGTAAAAGAAGACTTTTTCATTTTCTTTGCTTTGGATTAAATAAAGGGCATCTCACATGCTAAGTGAAACCTCTACCACTGATCATATTCCCAGCCCAAAGAGAGACCTCAATGAATGATGGCAAAGGTGAGTCCCAAGCAAGATGGACACTCTGGGGAAATAGAGCTTACAGCACCATTAGCACATTCAGGAACCTCAACCAGAAACCTAAAAGAAGTCAAGAAAAAGAAAGTAAGTTCATGACAAAATAAAAGTTTACACAAGAAATTCACTGGATGGCAAATATTCACAAGATCAAATGAATGGACACTATAAATATGAACTTAACCATAAAGCTATTTTCCAAGATTTTAGAAACTAAATATGAGAAAGAGAGGAAGTAAGGGAAGAAGGGAAGGGAGGGAGGGCTATATAAAAGCAAAATCTCCATGCTCCACACTTAATAAATACTTAAAACACAAAACATGGTGAAGCAGTGTACTGTTAGGAATATGTAAGTAAAAGCATTAACTTAAAAGTCAAAGTGACTGCACCTGAAAAGTAGAAATCGGGATGTTGAGTCAGGCAAAGTGGGCAATATTATTTGACTTCCAAAACAATGGACACTAAAAGTTTTGATAAAGGGGCCAGTGAGATGGCACAATGGTGGTTGGAAAGAGAATGCACTCCATAGGCTTATATATTCGTGCGTTTAGCCTCCAGCTGATGAACTCTTTGGAAGGATTAGGAAGTGTGTCCTTGTTGGAAGAAGTCTGTCACTGGAGGTGAGCTTTGAGGTTTCAAAAGCCCATGCCAGGCTTAGTGGCTTTCTCTGCCTGCTGCCTATGGATGAGGATATAAAGCTCAAAGTTATTTCTCCAGCACCTGACATGCCTGCTACCATGCTCCCTACCATGATGATAATGAACTAACTCTCTGAAACTGTAACCCAGCCCCAATTCAATGCTTTCTTTTATGAGTTGCCTTGGTCACGGTATCCCCTTACAGCAATAAAACACTAAGACAGTGGGTAAAAACACTTGCTGTCAAGCCTGAGGACCTGAGTTTAATCCCCAGAATTCACTTGATAGAAGGTAAGAACCAACTCTAGCAAAATGCCCTCTGGCCTACACACACACACACACACACA
>CABHPQ010169213.1:0-44942 GCA_902168405.1 Peromyscus aztecus
TCTGCCTGTAAATCACTATCACGAGTTGTGATGAAGGAGAGTGTGACAGCCAGAACTATGAGTAGTGGCTTAGCTGTGTGACCTTTGGACTCCCTTGAACGGACTGACTTACTCAGTTACAAAGTGCAGCCCCTTTGCAGCAATTCCTAAGAGAGTGAGGAGAAGCCAGGCAAGTAATGATTCCAGTGTGCTGGTGCTGACGTTTTGCTTCCATCGTGAAGTTTTAATTATGATTTTACAAGTGACAATGCAGTATCCTTTTAGTCAACTGCGTTGTTTAAGTATCTGAACGTGTAAAGGGAAAGAAGCAAACCGCACCACCTATTTGCTAATTTCCAGGCAGACTCGCAGATGCTCTGAGTACGGGGTGGAAGGGTCCGCCTCAACACTCAGGTGCAAGGTTGGTCAAGATCATGATGAGGAAACCCACAGAGACAGCTGACCTGAGTTAGTGGGAACTCACGGACTCTAGACTGACAGCTGGGAAGCCTGTATGAGACAGAACCAGGCCCTCTGAATGTGGGTGACAGTGGTGTGGCTTGATCTGTTTGTGGGGCCCCTGGCAGAGGGACCAGGACTGGGTACATGAACTGGCTTTTTAGAGCCCATTGCCAATGGTGGGATGCCTTGCTCAGCCTTGATCTAGGGGGAAAGGAGTTTGGTCCTGCCCCAACTCAGTATGCCAGCCTTTGTTGACTACCCAAGGGAGGCCTCCCCCACACCATGAGGAGTGGATGGGGAAGGAAGGGGAGACAGAGAAGGGAAGGGAGGCAGGAATTGTGGAATAAAAATATAAATAAAACCTCAGGTGCTCCGGTTCTGTTTATTGAGATGGATGAGCAGGCTGAGGCTTAGCTCAGTGCTATGGTTAAAGAAGGGAAGTTGGTAATGGGGTCAGAGGGTTTTCCCTGGGGAGGGAAGCTAGAACTCAGCCTTGAAGTGGAGTGTGACTTTCCAAGCAGGGAGCCAGGAAGGAGGGTCCTAAGAAAAAGAACCGTGTAAACAAGAGCAATGAGAAGTGGACAGTACCATGGTACAAACAGAGGGTTTTCTCTGGAGATATAACAAGGTTCTAGATCATAAAAGGTCTTTGTATCATGCTACAATATTTCAATTTCATTTTCTTGGAAGTGTCTGAAACATTTTTGAGCCAGAAAATGGCATAAATGTATAGCTTAGAAATATTGACTAAACCGATGTTCTCTGTTGTGTGTCTACCTGCTTCTGTATAGTCATACATTGAAAACTGACTTCCATATCAGAGAAACCAGTTAACACTGCCATCACACTGATGTGAGGCACTTGTATATTTATGATCCTTGTTGTAAGGTATGAAAATTGCCACTCAAATCTTTAAGTTTTAATATCTTACAAGGAGTAAGATAGACAGTTCATCATACCGGACATTCTCATTTATTTAACTATTATACAAAGAAGCCAAGACAGTGTTTATACTTTTGGACACTGTCCAACACCCTACACTCTTTAACACATTTGGCATGAGGATGTCATAGACATTTGTTCCAAAACACAATTCTCACATGGTAATGATCCTTCATCTTTAGTGCATTGTACTTGACAGTGAACAGTAAGAAACAACTGGTTGGTGCATTTTACAATGCACATTACACAGTCTCTCTGCAGCCTGATTTATAGAAGCAAGAACATTTGCTACATGTAACGTTTGGGACCCCCTGGTGCTGGGTCTCTCATTCTTAATTCTGAAAGATAACAGCACTATCTATACTGACTTCCTTTTCTCCAACCCTACCCCTGTTTGTAGCAGGAAATGTGGCAAGAGTTCCTGCCTGAGTTTGAAACAGAGATGGACTTACCAATGGTTTTTGTATCAGTAACCTATGTATTTCCAGATCTGCAGCCTCAGATCTGTTTAAGAAGCCGCGGCATTCTGCCTTTCCAATCTCTCCAGACCACAGGGAGAGCGTATTTTTACCTTTGTGAGCCAGCTACCACCAAAGAAGCTGTTTTTTTCTTTGTTCTTGATAGTGTTCAACCTTTATGGTCTGTTTTATTTCCTGCCTCTGACCTTGTTTGGCACCAGTTTTCCAAAACACAAACATAAAAGCAGTATAAAAAAAATGTAGCCTGACCATGATTTAAACAAATCTAATTCAATAACAGGACAAAGCAAGGGTTGTAACATTGTTAGAAACAATGCGATTTGCCATCAACCTACCATATATTAAATTAGGTCTACCAGAAGTCCTGACTATAATAGTTGCCTGACATACATCATTATCATAGCCCTGTCAAAAGGGTTTCTCTCTATGAGCTGCTGGATTTTCAAGGGATGATGATGGACTCCTCCAGGAATCACAACTGCTGAGGGACTCCGGGGTAGAACTGAAGATAGGTTCTGTACTTGAGTGCTCCCCTCACCTTTCAGTCTATCCACAGCGGGTATTTTTTTTTTTAAATAAAGTGAGTGTTTTATTAAATAGTGCATTACAGTGTGTAGTGCCTTGATTTATAAAGAGCTTTCCACTTACATCTCATTTGATTTACAGAACAGCTGTGTGAGGTAAATATCTGTGCGTTAGAGAGAAAAGTAACACACTGAGCAGTAAGACGAAGTGGCGCTTGCACCACATGAAAAATGTACAGATGCAAGCCAGCGTTCACAATCGTTTTAAAGTACTGTGCATGTGTAGTATAATCAAAATCCCTGTGTGTGTGTGTGTGTGTGTGTGTGTGTGTGTGTGTAGTATAGTCAAAGGCCCTTTAAGTGGATGCTCAAATTTTGTCTATCCTTCTGAGGGCTCATATTTGTTGAGATGGCCAAAAATGTATTGACAGCATCACCGATCCCCAAAGGCAAAACATGGATGTCATTGTTGTCAGCCTCTATCTAGAGATCCACCTCATTAGGTTGCAGTACAGTACTTATGCAGTACAGTGTTTAGACTTATGATTGGCTGTCCACCTGATTGCCAAGAGTGCATTTCACACAGGAGTGTATCCAGGCATAGGCTGTATATCCACAACACAGGACTGTTTCACATCCCTTTTCGGGTGGTTCTTCCATTCAGAAATTGCTCCAGGCTTCATTAGGTTATTAAGTCAAAAAATACAATAAATATATATTGATGTGTTTGACTTTTAAATATCTGCCCAAATATGGAGCTGTTTAAATACTTCACTACCTAAGTAGTCATTACTGCTACTTTCTTTTTCAGGTTTTGTGATGAAGGAACCTGTACAGATAAAGCCAATATTCTATATGCCTGGGCAAGAAATGCTCCCCCCACCCGGCTCCCCAAAGGTACATCTGAAATGTCTCGTATCATCTAACTCGTGTTCATTGACTTGTTAACGGTCCTTTCTACAAGTTCTTGCCTAGGATCCATATTGCACTTTCTCATGAAAAGTGTCAGCATCACCTACTTTGTACTGAAAGGTAGTTGACTACTTTTTCTCACCTCTTTGGTAAGTACTTTGCTCTCAAAACAGTTCGGATTGGATTAGAAAATAATCAAGTATACCTCAAGCCACCTTTGGCCTGAGGCACATGGGCTCTTGACAGCAAGAACATTTCGTGAGCCAAGAGAGCACTAGAAATTAAATAAATTGCTGTTTCAGCAACAATATTTTTTTTTTAAGTCCTGGAACCTAGGTGTTTAATGTAATGCCAAACCTAGCTGGCTTTCTGACTTTACCTGTAAACCGTTGAGAGTTTCTGACCTCTGAGGGAATGGCCAGACTCTCTCTTACTGCCTAAATGCTTCAGAATATTAAAGAGGGTGCATAATTCTGTCACGGAATACGTGTGCTGTGGGAGGAAGATGGTTTGCAGATGCACATACCTGCCCTTCCCCACATGCCCACATACCTGCTCATGCCCTCACCACTAACTGAACTCTACTTTACATTGCTTCAAATCCTTGAGAATTCTCCCTGCACATTGTCATGTACCCACCAACAGGCCTAAGCATCACAGAAGGTCTGTCGTGTGTGTGTTGACATTTTAAGAGCAGATGCATTTCCTTAGCCTATGAATCGTATGTCTGTATATTTTAAACACATTATTAACAAACTCTATATAAATAGTAAGGGCATTCCCAGACACCTGAATTTTGTGTTAGCAACTAGTTTCCTCTGTGCCACTTTTAAGACCCTGTCTTCCTATGGGAGGGAAAGTAGTCACTCTGAGATACTTATAAGATTCTATTTCCTTTAATCAGTTAGAAAATGTAAATCATTATGTATTTATTAAACAGAAATAGAATCTTTTCATTTGTTAAACGACCGTGAGGGACAGAATTTTGTCCCACTGGTTCTTTCGGAATGAGTGGTCTGCTTGGTTAAAGGGCCAGGGACCACTCTGGTTCCAAATTGAGAACTATGAATAGATTCTATTAGAGTTTTGGTTAAACATTCTGGCCAATGCAGTTTCTTTCTTCTTCTGTATGCTAATTTTATATGGTATAAGTCATTCATTTTGTTCCCTGAGGACTTCTTGACCAGCAGCACAAAATTACTACTCTAATGCATTTGAGCATCAATTTATATAATAACAGTTTGCCTTGTTTTGTAACAATTTAGGTGTTGGATTCAGAGTTGGAGGAGAGACTGGAAGCAAATACTTTGTCCTTCAAGTTCACTATGGGGATATTAGTGCTTTTCGGGGTAAGTTTTGAAATGTTGGAACTGAGCCAAATGTTCAATACTTTATTACTTAAACTAGGTGTGGTGACATCCATGTAATAAAATGAAGAATTGCCCATATACTCTGCCAAGCAGGGATAACTGCCTTTAGTTGCTTTAATTTGCATCTACTGATGGAAAGACTTTGTTTTTTAAGAGTTATTTCCACGAAGCAAACTTCCATCCTACTGTGCTTTCATTTTGTTGACATCCAATGTGTTGCCTTACCTACTGGCTTTTATGCCTACCAGAAGTGTCACTCAGACCAGTCAATGCTGTTAGAAAGCATAGAAAGGACCTACTGGCTTATTGACTTTCCTGTGAGCAAGCTGCAGGGAGGGAGGGTCAACAGATTCTGCAAACCATCTCCAAACTGCTGTATTTCATGTATAATCCACACATGTACGCCTCCGTTTTCCACCGCACTGAGGCACTGGTTAACGTGCTAAATCACCCTACACAAGTTGCTCTACCTGTGGTCACTTTGCTCTTCATGAAAACGCCCCTTCTTCTGTTACAGAACCATCGACATGACTAACGAGTTCTGTTTCCAAGGCAACCAATTTGGTGCTTCTCATTTGCTCTTTGGCTTGTAGCCAAATTCCAACTATCTTTTGAATTCGTGCTCTTGGTTCCATGAGATTGTAAATAGTAACAGAGTTCTCTCATTGGCTCATTGGCTGGTTTCCTGTCCTGGGCTGACACACTTCCTCCAGAATTCTGTACTATATGTCTAATAATTGACCAGATACATCTTCTTCTCCAAACACAGTTGAGTTCCATCCAGTAACAATTTCTAGAAGTGGGTGTCTGTCTGTACCTATGAAATACACTCTAGAACAGTGGTTCTCAACTTTCCTAATGCTGGGACTCTTTAATACAGTTCCTCATGTTTTGATGACCCTCAACCATAAAATTATTTTCGTTGCTACTTCGTAACTGTAATTTTGCTACTGTTATGAATTGCAGTGTAAATATCTGATATTCACGATATCTGATATGTGACACCTATGAAAGGGCCATGTGACCCAAAGGGGTCACAACCCACAGGCTGAGAACCACTGCCCCCAGAGCTCTTCCTGAGAGGTCCCCATGTGATGGCGAGAGTCCATACATTCTCAACCCTCAGAACTGGAGCACTGTATTATCTTCCTCTAGAAAAGTATATTGAAAGGAATAATTTTATGTAGGTGAAAACTTTTAATTAGGCATATGATCAACTAAGCGAGAACCTGCGGACCAATATACAAACCTAACATACAGATAAAATTTGTGTTATTAAAAAATAAAATAAAACTCCAGTTATAACAAAATAGTTTTTCATCTCTGCACCATAACCTACTCGTAAATTGTCAGCAACTGGGATTGCTGAGACAAGGCTTTGCTGAAAGCAGAGGAATAATGTTTGTGTTGGAGGAACGAAGCCAGAAACAGTTTGCTCTGGAATGCTGCATCTGGCATCAGACAAGCAGGCAGCTTTTGATGCTGCCTGTGACAAACACTGATGGAAGTCTTGTTTTGGAAATGGCAAGCAGGCTGTCCCTGGGTCCCACCGCCAGACCAGCTCTGCACACCCACACACACACAATCCAGATTCCCTGTCCCTCTGTGAGACACTGAAATTTGCTGTCAACATAATTCCTCATAGATTTTTCTAGAACTCCTGACAGAGGCTGACCGCATTCCTGGGAGATTTAAATGGATGATAGGCACTGATGTTTGAAAAATATAACACATTCATATTTTAATTTCTCACTGATGACTCATTTTGCAATTTGTGTTAATATTCAGGTAATAATATACTGATACTTTAATATATAAGCATGTAATTATTCTTACTGTAAGAAACAGAGGAGAAATTTTATTTTGTGACTTTTCTCCCTTGTAGACTAGTTTTCCCAAATGAAGCTATATAAAAGGTAGAAAGACAGCTAGCATTACTATTCAGAGAGCTCACTGTAACATAAAATAGTATATCTGATCTACTATTACTCTAATGGAAAAGTGTAAAGAATAATTCGCATAATTCATTCAGTGCCAGTAGATACTATCTTGGCCCTTAAGCGTCTCATGGTACAGAACATTAGGTAAGCACATGGGAGAGTATCAAATCTCATTGAAATAATGAAACAGACATTTTATATTTATTGAATTGGGGATGGATAGGAATTGAATTATAAAACTCAAGACTACCAGACTTGGGTAAGCCTGGTACAGTTTGAGAGGCTTTATAAATTAATATATTGTTTTGAAAAGCAATTTTTCCTTTTCATAAAAATTTATCACTTAATAATAAAAGTTTTCTAAAGACTTTGTTTTTAAAATAAGCTACATAGTCGCAGTTGTATATCATTAAAACTGTTAAGATGAAAAAATAGACAATTAGCAAAACAAAAGTAAACAGAAACATTTAAACAGACTATACTTAGGTATGCTTGTGTGTGTAGGAAGATGGTAAGGAAGAAAGGAAAAAGGAAAAAGCTAATGAGCAAGAAAGAAATGTGTCATCATTTCCTTTTAAAATGATATTGTGTCTTTACGATACCATTTTCATTCAAAAACATTTCATTGGGTTACTCCCTAAGTATCTGCCTGTGAGTGTACCCACGCCAGCTGATAACAGGTTCCTGTCTGAATGGATGGGCTCAGGCCTGCATGAATTCCTAGAGGAGTTATTTATGTTGAAACAGGTTCTGTGCACAATTCATATTTCTCTTCATAAACAGTTAAAGAGGAGAAAACAGCATCATCTATTTAGTAAAATGCACTAATAATGTGCGTTATGTGTGTATAGTTGTGCACAGAAGTACATGAACATATGCAATGTCACACTTTGTTATCAATGTCAGTAAAGATTTGAACTTTATGACTTAAAAACTAGGGATGACATTTTATGTATTTAAGCTGTAAATTAAGAAGAGTGTGGCACTCTTAGGAAATTTCTGTTTCCTACTGAAAAGTGGGGAGATATTTGGCTTAAGCAAGTAAGCATTCTTTTCCATTTACAGAATGGACTTTTTAAAAAAACAAACCTCCCACCATGATGGTTAAAGAACCTCATTAAACTTGTGGGACTGTGATTGACAGTCAGAGAACATAACCCACAGCCAGAAACTCTTGAACTATGATCTCTAGAAGTAGGAAAAAGATGGGGTTTTTGAGATTGTATGAAAGGCTTGTTTGCTTTGTTTTGTAAATTGTGCCAAATGTGAAGCTGTAAGAGCTTCATCAAAAATCATTTGGCTTTTTAAGCGCCAGTCACAGACAGGCCTGTGCCATTGCAGGGTGCTACCCTTCCTGCCAGCCAGAGTTTACTCTAGCAGTAGTGCAAACACAGAGGGATTGCGTGCACAGAAAGTCTTAGGTGAGCGTGCCATTTATGGAGGCTGTAGAGAGGGAGAATGATCCAATCCAGATCAACCCAGGGTGAAGAGGTGTGGTCTGGAGGAGGAGGCTTCTGAGGTGGAACCTGAGCCAGGTTCTGAAAGCTTAGCTAGAGCTTCCAGATGGGAGGTCAAGGAGGGAAGATCATTCCAGACAAAGGCAAAAATCCTGTACAGATGCGTGAGAGTGAAACAGGCCCCCGTGCACGGCCAACTCCTGGTATTCTGACATTGCCAGAGAAAGAAGAAGAGGCAAGCAATTAGAAAAGATGTGTTGGAGAGCAATGACCCTGGTAAGACTTGGATCTGAGAGCACTTCCTTCAGAGGTATTCGAATCGTAGTCTCAGTTTGTAATGCTGGCCAGTTTTATACTTGGGCGTGCAAAAAAGCTACTACCCCTGTAAGCCGGTGGCCAGAGGAAGCCAGGATGGGAGGTTGGGAAAGCCAGAATGATTTATTAAATGTACACTGATTAATTATTCACAAATTAAATTTCAAGGGAAACTGCATATAGTCTAATTGAAAATGATAGCCTTTTATAGGTAATAGCATGGCTCAGAGTTTAATGACTCTAAATCCAGACAGCCTAATAATGCTGCGTGCTAGTTTTATTACCTTTACCCAGGATGTAGGCAACTCTTTGCCCTCTTCATATACAAAATGGGACCAGACAGCTCACATAGAGTTCTCTGATGAGTGTTCACTAAATATTAGCTGCATTCATTGTGGTCCATATAAACAAGCAAATACTCCTAAGTGAATCTTTTGTCATAACTGTCTGTACTGTAAAAGGGATGTTTGCTATTTTTCAAGGGTCTTAGAGTTTAGACACAGAGGATATATGTTCATGTTCATCAGTGTTGTAAGAAGTGCTCTAGTTATATGATGTTTCCTGTTCGCTGAGCAATTTTTATTATCTACAGTTCAACTGCACAAAAAGCAAAGACCAACCCCCTTGTCCTTAGGGGAATGAGAACAGTAGCAACAGGGATTCCATCTGTCCTTCTCCTCATGTGATGGTTAATACTGTCAACTGGACAGGATAGAATCATCTAGAAGACACGCCTCTGGGCTAGGCCTTTAGACAATTTCTCCATTGTGTTGTTTGAGGTGGCAACACCCACCTTAACTGTGTACATACCATTCCAGTCTGTGGGTTTGGGTCTTAGACTGAATGAAAAAAGAGAAAGCTAAGGCAGAGTATTCCTCATTCTCTCGTTCCTGACTGAAGACAGTGTGACCAACTGCCTCACTGTCCTGCTCCTGTGACCTGTGCCCCGCCCCATTAAGGGACTGTACCCTTGAACTGTGAGCCCAAATATCCCTTCTTTCCTTCCTTCCTTACATTTCTTTTTGTTATAGCAACAGGATGAGTAGCTAATGCATTCCACAAAACATATGCTTTTTTTTTTCAACAAAGTCTTGTTCTGAAAAGAAAATTCTCCTGAGATTTTTTTTCTCAGAATTAGGTATTATCTTCTACAGGTTTTTCGCCTAGGGGAATTTTATGAAAACTGCCTTCTCATTTCAGGGGTTTCCTAGCATTGGTTACTAGTATCGAACAATAAGTTACTTCTCAGGTTGGAAGTATCTTGGACTCACCACCTGAAGTTAGAACAGCCTGAGAATGAAAGTCAGAGTCTCCTCCCACGTGCAGAACCCTATTCTCCAGCTTAGCAAAATTTCCAAGACATCAAAATCATCTCTTGTCATTAAGCTCCTGCTAGGGTAAAAAGACCCCAGTGCACATAGAACACTAACACATGTCAATCAGTGTCGTAAGTAGTGTTCTGGTTATGTGACATTTCCTGTTTCCATACTATCCTCATCATCACAACCCTGAAAATGAACCTGCATTTCCTACGTTTCAGCATGTTCCTGAGAGCATAGATGTAGATTCATTTTCCTGAGAGTGAGTTAATACTTATATCCTAAATTAAGTAAAGTAAACCTAGAAATCTTATTTTTTTAACTTGATGTGAACTCAAGAATAATTTAATTTCTAAATTTCTGAATTATATTAGTAAAATCAGGTCATAAAATTTTAGTACATGCCCTTTGGGAATGGTCATTTTTAAATAGCAACATTTTCCAGAAAGCTAAGGTTTCGGCCCATTGAGTAGTATAAAGCATTTTAGATAAGGGCTACAGAGATGGCTCAGCAGTTAGGAGCCCATGCTGCTCTTGCAGATACCCATAGATCAGTTCCCAGCACCTACATCAGGCAGTTATTGCTGCCTGTAACTCTAACTCCAACAGCATCTTCTGACTTCCACAGGTACCTGTTTCCTGTGCACATCCACACACAGAGAAGCACACATATAAACGTAATTAAAATAATAAAATTTCTAAGTAAAAAGTTGGCTAGAAGTCATCACAGAATATATGCTGTGTCTATGAAGTTCTTAGAAGTGATGTGTTACTTACGTGTTATGTAAGTGCCAACATGAAGCAGATGGGCAATAAATGTTAATCCAAAATCTCCTTATGCCCTCCTCACTTTGCTCCATGATTCTGGTGTATCACACTAAACACTAATTATTGTTCTATGGTAGTACATAGGCTTTTGCCGTGTAACTGGGCATATTGCCCACATCTACCTGCTTTTCTGTGTTCTCTGTAGCTTCATTTGTTGTCCAGCTACCACATTAAGCTTATTTTGTTTCAAATAATGTATTACATGGAGGCAAAGGTAAAAAGAAAAGTCTGTCCTCGTGTAACGTCCTGTCAAATAGAAGTGCATGCAAATGAAAGAATACCCATAATAATGTAAGCAAGTAAACAAGGGGACTGAAAAACTGACATGATCGTGCCTGCTTTAATTTTTAAAAAATATAATGTGTCTGTGCATGGGTAGACACCTATGATTGCAGGTGCCTTTGGATGCCAGAAGAGAGTACCAGGTCCCCAGGATCTGAAGTTACAGAAAGCTGTGAGGCTCCCAACATTCTGGGAACCAAACTCTTAATCTTCAGCAAGAGCAGCATGTGCTGTTGTGCATTCAGCCATCTCTCTGAGCCCCAGTCCTATGTACGGTAGATGGTTTTTAACCTGCAAGACTGATTTTCTATAACAGCCCTTCTCCCATATTCTAATTCTGTGCTTTAGATTTGGACTCCTGGCACCCAGGTTTCATTTTATTTAATTTCTCTGTGAATGCACAGTTAACTGAGTGGGAACCTTTGCAGGGAGCTCTTTGTACGAAATCGTGGTAACAAGAATGTCTGGATTCCTCCTTGCTCTCCAGCTTTGTTCTTCCCTGCCAATAATCCGTCTACATGTGGTTTCTCCTTCTCTTAGTTTCAGACATTTGGATGTTCCTAAACACAGGGTCAACAGGCCCACACAGGCACATACACATACACAGGATGCTTGCTGCTTTGCTGCACTGAAGGAGCAGACCAAGCATGTGGGAATGGTAGGAACGGCAGCATGAAGTGAAACGGGATTTTAGAGGAATTATCATTCCCCTGGCTGCAGCCTTCTCCAGCTCTTCCAGCTGCAGCCACTGGGGTATTGGGGAAAAGCTTTGAAATTGTGAGCCCAGGGGGAAAAAAAAATCCCTTGCTAATGCATTTTTGAACAAGATAGAGCAGAGATCAGTGGCAGGGCCGCTGCACTTAAAATGATTGCATTCCAGCGTAAAGCAGACTCTTCACTTGAATGGGTGTGAGTGCTCCCCGCTCTCTGATGTCTAAGTGCCAAGTTGGTGGGAAACTGGATCAAAGATGGCTCTCCATTGATTCCTCTGCTTTCTCCCCTCAGTCTCTACACGCAGCTTTCCACCTGTATATGCTTTCCTGCAGTGTACACCAAGCCTGTTTTTACTCATTCCTCTGCAAAGTGCGTGCTGCTGTGGGTCCTAGTATTTAAACTGGGTCCTTTTTAGATCATTTTTGATTACTTAACTTTTTGAAAAATCTCCTTTGGAGGCTGGTAAAATCACGTGGCAGGTGAGTTCAATGCCTGGGACCCACGGGGTGGAAGAAGAAAATTGACTCCTACAGATTATCCTTTCCATGATGAGCCAGTACACACACACACACACACACACACACACACACACACGCACACGCACACGCACACACACACGATGGAGTGGGTAGGAGGGGAGAGGAAATGAAAGAGAAAGGAAATCTTTGGCATTGCTGTTTAAAGAATATTCTGTCATGCAGGTGTGTGAAATTCTTGTCTCTATTAGAGTTGTTTAAGTTCTTTTTTTCTGCAGTGAATAATGTTAAGAAATATTTGAGGGTAGATATCTAGAAATGCTATTTTGAATCACTGAGTGTTTAAACCTTAAGAGATTCCACCAAATTATCCAACAAATCACTTTTTACAATTTACAATCCACAATGAATAAGCAAACTCATTTCCTTATCTACACTCAATATTTTAATGCTCCATTTTTATGGTGTTTTTTTTTTTTTAACGAAAGAACTACTATAATGTCTCATTAAAAGAATTAGAATGAACTGGAAGATCCTAATGAGTCACCTCTAAAGTGCTTATCAAGTTGAAAGAGAATCTAATCTAAGGACTATTTACGTAATACTCCTTTGTGGACAATAAAAATTTGTGCATCATACTAGACCTACTGGATGCTGTACACAACCAGGCACAGCTGTGGTGCTCTGACATTGTCTTGCATGTTTACAAGAGCAAACAGGTAATACTCTGTTAAATATACAGCCATTGTTCTTTTTTTAAAGAAAGCAGTTAGTATTGATAATTTAACACCATATTGTTGTTTTACTATTAGTGCTACACATTTACATCTGTTATGTCTGTGTGCTAGAAACACTCAAACCATTTTGCTCATTTCTTCTTAACTCTGTGTGTTTAGCATTGTTGTGTTGGTGATGGGAAATCAGTCATAGCGTAAACATTTACACCATGGAAACTGAAGAATTCTTCATGTCAATCTTTTATAATACTGGGGTTTATTTTGTACTTGTTTGTTTTGATTTTTGCTTAGAGCAAGTAAAATACTGGAAAATAATACCTATGAAGATTATGGCGAATGACTAAAATAAATAAAAAGAACTATTATTATAATATCCCGATTTCCAGGGACAGTAATGACTTTGTTATGCTTAAGGAGCAAATGCAGTTCCAAGATATATCTATATTAGTTCAATAAACAAAACAAAAATCAGTCGATATTCTAGATGTACTACACACTGCACACTTACAGCCACAGTTAAGCTATGAAAACGTTTAGAAAAGCCCAGTGAAAGAACTTGTGAGGCTCAGCTGTCTCTATGGAATTTACAATAAAGCATATCGTATATTTTATCAGTTTTTATAGGTTGTATGCTATGTATTTTGCAAATAAAACCTACAGTAAATATTTATTCATATATGCTTATTTTTGGCATAGAACTTATACATTATCAGGATACCAGGAGACCCAGGAAAATGACATTTTAACAAACTTTCCAGCTGATTTTTATGCGAACTAGACTTTAACAACAGGGGCTCAGATACTACTAGTAAAGATTGAAGTCAGTTCTTTTTTTTTTTTTTTTTTTCTTAAAAAACAGGTGTGTCAAGGCAATCTCCTGGGTTTGGGGCATGAGCAGAATAATTTTCATTTACCAAAATATGTTTAATTAAATCTCAATTCTCTTAAGAAAAGAAGAACTTTGAAAGAAGAAAGTGCATTTAATTACTATCTGGTTCTTCCCTCACTTTCCTTAGAAATTTGAATCTTAATTTATTTTTATTCTCAACGTTTACCCTCAATGTGAACTTTGGATTTCAGAATACAGTGAGAAAAGCCACTACAGGGCATATGTGACATTCATGGAGATCCTCCTCCTTGTTTTACAATCATGTATGGAGGCACAGACGTCCTGCTTCATACCTAATCAAGTCAAACATTTTGAAACTTTATTTATTTTTCTTTCTGTGTAAGTGTGAGTGCCTGCTTGTATGTATTTGCAGCAGGTGCATGACTGGTGAGCCCAAAAGAGAGCAGCGGTTCCCTTAGAACTGTAGTGACAGGCAGTTGAGAGTCCCCTGTGTGGGTGCTGGGAACAGAACCTGGGTCCTGTGGAAGAACAACAGGTATTCTAAAACACTGAGCCATCTGTCCAGCCCCAAGGCAAGCCTTTTGAAGAACTGACCAAAATAAGTTATAACCCTCCACTTTTATGACATTTAAAAATTTTTAAGTGAATAAGTGAGTGACAGACGAGACATGAAGGAACCAGGACGTGAGCTCTAAGAAAGCAATGGTGGTCCAGAAGGTAACATTCTACCTGCTGAAAGACTCCTAGGTCTTTAGAGGTGACCTGAGAATGCTGTGTCCAAGTGGAAATTCACTTCTCTTCAGAAAAGAAAGTAGTTAAACCAGTAGGTTTTGCGTGTTGTGGACTAATTCATTTTTAAAGCATTTGTTTTTTTTAAATTTGGAGACTGGGAACAGGTAATAGAATGAGGAGATGGAGTAGGAGGAATTACCTAGCCCAGCCCTTCCACCTCACAGCAGTGAACATGACTGTGAAAAAGGTTAGGTTTGGCCCAGGGTATTAGAGCAGCGTGTGCATGCTATTGGAACTGGAATAATTGAATTTGTGCTGTGCTTCTCATTTTCATGTGTGCCAGAGTTCGTGCCCTAACTGTGTAAGGCAAGTGTTGTCACAGGCAGTGTTTCGAAGAGCCCTTTAAGCTATAATTTCCTAGAGACCTGAACTCATGAACAACGTGGAATATGAGTAAAGATCGGGATAGTTTAGTTCACTTCATTTGTGCCTTTTTTTTCCCCTGAGCGTGGGATAATCTATTTCCCTTATCCTTTGGGTTGTTTCTACATTAGGTTGTTTGATAATCCCACTAATTTCAGGAGACTCAAGATCAAAACTTCTTCCCGTTTTTCTGTGGCCTTCACTAAACACAAGCGGGTTGATATGAGCCCTGTGAATGATTTAGGACTATCCAGTACCTCTGAAATGATCAAAATGAAGCCTATTATCCCTCAGTATTTTTTCTTGTTGCCAATGTCTCCTTAGAAATGTGAGCTCCATGATTCACTACATCCCTGCATTTCAACTTCGGTAATCATCTTCATTATGAAAGATTAAATGGTCCTTATTCATCTCACTCATTCCATTGGATAACTGCACTGTTTATTTTCAGTACCTTTCAATACACATGTTTCATGGCCAGACGAAGGTTTTCATTCATGTAGTTATGTTTTCATTCATTTAGTTATGTAAAACACTGCAGTACCATTGATTGTCTCAAAGACTGTGTTCTGAATGCAGTGCAAGAATTCTAAGAAAAAGCATTTTGGCATAGAACACTACAGTGTTTAATTTAAGTGATCTTTTTCTTAGGGGCAGGGCGAACCTTTCTGAATGCACTTTAGCTTTCCAAGCTTTATAGTTATGTGTGGTTTTGCTTGTTTTCAGAACGCCTATGCTTTGCTTTATTTATCCTATCGCAGCTTTTTTCTTACATATTTATAATTATTAATCCCATTTTTCTTTAGTCCTGTTGCCTTTAGTCATTTATTACCTGTATTTACTTAGTGTGATACGCTATAGCACGCATGTGGTGATCTGAGGACATCTTACAGAAGTTGCTTCTCTCCATGTGGGGTCCAGAGATTGAAGGCAGGTCATGAGGCGTGGTGGCAGGTACCCTTGCTTATTGAATCCTCTCACTAGCCCCAAACACTCTCTTTTAAGGTGATCAAAAACCTTGGAAATGATACCAACCACCTAATTGGTTCCATTTATATTGTTAGGAAATGGCATTTTGTTTTTAACCCTTCCTACTAACTGTTTGGAAAGCCACCAGGAAGAGAAAAACTTGCCTATGGGTTGACTCGTGTAAAATTAGAGGATATGCTTCAGTTTCAAGAGCCCTGATCCATGCTCGCAGTAGTGACCGGGGTGTTCTTTCCACTGAGCAAGCATACTCTAGCCAGCGTGTGATGCTGCACGTGGTCTTCTGTTTCCTTACCTACATTCTAAGCTTTCTTGGAAGAGAAGGAAGTCATTAGGGAGAAGCACAGGGTGCACTCACTCCATTTCCCATTTACTCTTAATTCCTTTATGCTACTAGTTAGTAAATCTGCTTCCCCTGTGAAAGCAAGAGAGCACCCTAAATAAATATGTCAGTAAAGCATGTGAGGACAGCAAACAGCAGTATCAAGAAATATCTACAGGATGGTCTTTAAGGAAAATAAGCCAAACCTTCCTCAGAAAACACCCTTCTGGCCATTTCTGTCCCTGCATATTTCTCCATCTTCCAAAGCTTTCAAGAACTTTTTCTTCTTCTAAAGTTAATTATGAATATGGGGAGAGCTTGTTGAGAGATAGGGGGCCATGTGAGAAAGGAGACTGCTGTGTTCTGCCATTTGTAGCTCTGTGAATTGTTATTAAAAAGCAATTATTCAAGCCTGGTTGTTCTTCGGTTTAAAAATTCCACCAGTAATTTTGTTCTGATCTTTTAAATTTTGAAGTCCTATTATGGCTTTTGAAAATATAAAATTTCCTATTTACAAAATAGAATGGGATGATTCTCTGACATCCCTTTATCATTCCTAACCATGTAGATTAAACAAAAGTGCAAGAACACATTGTTGCATGAAATAGTTAAAAATTGCAAAGGGCAGGAAAGATATACTTTTTTATATACTACTAGGGATACCCCTAAGATGATTCAAAGCTTGAAAATAGAGCATTTGGTATGAAAAATATATTTCAATTTTTTTAGTTTTCTATTTCAAATCTTATGTAAAAGGATTTTCTTGATGCTATCTCTTCAAGTCACTTTTGAGTCTATGACCTATTTGATCTAGGTCCATCTGCCTGGTTCCTCCTAGCCTTTGCTCATGCTTTCTGGTCTCAGTGGAAAAGACAAATAATAATTGAGACGGTTCCAAAAGAAACTCATAATGCCATTTAAAAGATGAATATATGACACATAATAAAATAGCAATAAAGAAGTGAAAAGTGATTGATAGGACATTTGGGAGGGTGTGGAAGGGAAAGGAAAAAAATTATAGCCAAGAATCATTTAATGCTGTCCAACAAAAACCACTGAATCTAGAGAACAAGCTGGCTGTGAATATGTCTGGTATTAGCCACAGGATGTCTTCTTCAGTACAAATAAATGTTTAAATATGGGATTGGTACAATATAGAAATTTAAAATCTAATGCCCCAGGAAGGAGACAAAAACAGAGTTTTCTCTATCTTGACTCAAGTGCTGGCAGTGTGTGTGTGTGTGTAACTCTTGCATATGTACCATTTGATTTGAGTGTTTGTTTATTTGTTTATTATAGTTTAATAAGGTGTTTTTTTTAAGGACATTTAAAATTTCATGACATTTTAAAATTGAATTTATCTAGCATTGGTAGGCTGTCTTCATTTTACTTCTGTGGACGGTTGACTCAAACTGGTTCATAATTCCAAGAGAAAAAAAGAAGTGATACTTTTTCTGCTGTGGATTCCTTTCTTGTTTGCAGTCCTAGAAGGTGATAACAGCAAGAGACTCTGACTGCAGTGTACCCACACACCCTCCAATCACTGCCATTGTAAGAGTAGGGTGGGGAGCTTTCCTACCTTCCACTGGCCATCTTGGGAACACACAGGCCATCCTTTCTAAAAGTTGTCTTCTTGAAGGTTGGATAAACGCATTTTCTTTTCCTTGCCATGAGGCAAGTGGAAGCTAATAATTTCTATTCCCCTAGCAGCGAATGCAAAATCAAAAGGGGCAAACTCACTGCAGTGGCAACTTCAAAGGGAATTCCTTTTTGAAGTTCGTAGCTCTCGTTTATTTAGTGCTGAAGCTTGTCTGCTCAGCCTGCCTTCAATGGCCTCAGGAACCCCCTGCATAGCTCGGACCCCATGGTAACAGTGCCAGTATTTCCGTCATATTTTACTGGGCAGGTAATTGCCTGTGCCGTGGCAATTGAAGGCGTCAGTGCCTTGTGAAGGGTTCTAGGGGGTGGTACTCTGAGAATGTGCTTTCAAGGATCCAGAAAATTTTCAGGAGAGATTTGATGACTCGGGTTATTGTTTTGAAGAAATAAAAAAACTAAAAACTAAAAAGTTAAAACGTAATGATATTCTCCTTCGTTAGATGACTACCTTTAAAAAAAAAAAAAAAAAAAAAAAAAAAAAAAAAAAAAAAAAATTTTGTTGCTTTTTCATTATAAAACTGGGGTTCATTCAGATGCCCTTCCCCTGAGTAAGCAAGGGGACGGATCTTCTGCATTCCCCGTAGTTTTCCTCTCCTGTTGGCCTCTTATGTCTGTGCCTAGGTCTCTGCAGCAGAATTTCAATTGCACAGAAATAACCTCTATAGTAGACCAGTACAAGGCAGTAGTACAAAAATACCTTTTTAAAAAATGGCCCTATTGGCAGCACTCTGTTCCAATGCCAAGTACACTGGCTGTGCTGGGTGTGTTAAGAGACCTCACCATTTTCCAAAGGGATTTTCAAAGGAATTTTCGTTTATGAAATCCCAAATAATCTCCTGTTTCTGATAACCTTGGGAGCTACGCTTTTGTCTCAGGAAATCTTCACCTGTCCCATTAATTCAACATTGGTAATTTAGAACAAAGAGCCATAAGATACAGATCAAGGCAACATAACAAACTTAAAATATTTATGTATTGTTATTTGCACTTGCTGTGACACCTGTGATTCATTTTTGTTTGTATGTTCAAGACAGTAAAGGATTCTTTATATTCAGAACCTTTTTGGGAGGGAAGAAGGAAGGGAGATTAGACATGATTGAGTTTGGAATTATTTGCTTTCTAACACAAGTCTTATTGTTAAAGACGTCACCTCTTTGTTTTTCTAATATTTGTTAGTGGTCCTTGCCTTGTTTTTCCATAGCTTTTTAAGGAAAGTATCCATTATCCAAACTGTGGCTTAGGAGAGTAGAAAATGGATATGCTTCCTCACTTCCCTTCCCTTCCAAAGAGAGTGTAGGGAATTGAAATCTGTTGTACTGTCTTTCTGAAGGACTTTCTAATTAGTGGGATATAGTTTATAACAATACCCTGGCTCCCTAAGGATCTATGGTTGACCTATTCTTTTACTGAAACAGGAAACAAGCAGGACGAGATGAGCTCATGGAAGGAGGGCTATCTCTAGAGAGAAAACTAGGAGAGGCCAACAGACTTCTAAGAACCTGAGATGGAATGGGATATTGTCATGCATTATTCTACATGCTTACTTTACTGCTTAGCTATGAATCCAAGCAGGAATTGCAAGCTATTATTAGAAAAGCGAGCTAAATAGTTTGGGATGGATAACCTCATATCCCATGCATTCACTTCCCATTAAGAATCCAGCTTCCTGCTTAAGTGGATGTCTTTAAGTAATACTGGCTACTTATCCATTCTAACTGGAGCCCTTTATCATTGCTTTGGGATATTTCATTTTTAAAAATGCCTTTGAAATCTCTAAGAAATAGAACTTCCTTTTGGAAATATGTTTATTAAACATTAACATTGGAGAATTAATTTGATACCCAAGTTTGTCATCAGTTACTTGAACTCCTTGAACAACATTCACTCTCTGAAGCATCTTTTTTCCCCTTTAAATAAAAGGCAAAAGTTGAAATTCATTTTCTCCAGGGTCTCTTTCAACTCTGAATTCTATGAGTCTATATAGTTGATAAAATACCTTGCTGTGGTTATCCATCTCTGGCTAGACATAGGAGAGTGATTTCTCATAAAAAGCAAGCTGGGAGCCTTATGAAGTGGTCACCCAGCTTTCATCATGCTCAAGATTCGATTCTGATGGAATGCTGATTTTGAGTCTTCTCTGGGCTCTGGAACTACTCTTTCTTCCATTGCTGGACCACATTTTAGGAGTGGTGGCTTAACCATTAGCACTGCGGTGATGTCCTGGGCATTATTAAACTTGGTTATTGCATGTGTCCTTTTTAAATTTGTATTTCAACTTTTCCACTGCATTCACTATTACTAAAGCCTCTTATATGTACATATAACATTAAAATAAAATATGACATAATGAACTATCCTCAGTGCCATCTGTTATCTAGTAAATGGGCTCTCCTCACTATATTCTGAAATCCATTAGCGTACACTGGTTCCCTCAGTGGAAAAAAAATCCACAAAATATTCCTTTACCATGAATAGCCTATTTTCAATTCTTTGTAAATATGGAGCACAATTAAAGATCAGGTGTTAATCATTATATATCTTAGAAAGAAAAAGAGAGAGGGGGAAAGAGAGAAACTTAAAGACCACCTCAATGAAGGGAATAATTCACTTTTCTGTAAGAATACACGTAAATACCTCAAAAGAATAACATCCAAGACTATTGCATAAATCCTGGTTGAAATCATAAATTCAGCACCAGCAAAACTGGTCTCAATATATTTTGCAGATATGGGGTCTTATTGGACTGACTCCTAGTCCAGAATCCAAAACACAGTTGGCCTCAGATTTAGTCAAGAGGAGTGTTGTATTAGTAAAAGTCAGTGGTCTTGAAACAGCATGTTGACATACTGTGATCTTCAGAGTCTCATGGCTTCTAATCCAGAAATTTCATTTTAACTGGACCATGGTCTTTTTCTTACCAAACTTTCTTTACTTCACTGATGACTGTTTCTGCCTAGTTAAAACTTTTCTGAGAACATCTGTATTCTATATCTTTAACAACAAATTTCAAGTGTAATTAAGATATATGTTTATTTATTCTATGTGTATGTGTGTGTTCTTGAGTGTATGGATGTACACCACATGCATGCAGGAACCTGTGAAGGTAAGAAAGGGGCCTATGATTCCCTGGAACTGGAGTTACAGGAAGCTGTGAGCTGCCATGTGGGTACTGGGAATGGAACCCAGGTCATCTGTATAAAAGCAGTAAGTGCTTTTAACTGCTGAACCATCTCCCCAGCCCTGAAATCCCTCTTTTAAGAGGCATCTCTTCCTTTTTTAATATCCACATCTTATTTTCTTCTATTTCTTCCTGTAATAAGTTAGAGAAGTTGGGAATGCCTCTTTTTCTTCTATCTAAAATTTCCAGATTTATAACTTTGAAAATATATTTCCTCAAACTAAAGAATTTTTAGTGTACCTCCCCCCCACCCCGCCAAAAAAAAAGCAATAAAATGGGCCAGAAAGATGGCTTAAGTGATTAAGAGCACTTGCTGCTCTTCTATTGAAACCAGGTTCGATTCCTAGCATCCACATGGCAGCTCACAACCATCTATAACTTCCGTTACAGGGCATCTGTTGCCCTCTTCTGGCCTCCTTGGGCACCAGGCATGCACATAGTGAACACTTATACATATAAAACACTTATACATATAAAATATATATAATACATACACTTATACATATAATACACTTATACGTATAAAACACTTATACATATAAAATAAAACATTTACCTAAGTTCACCCAAAGCTCCAAATTGAATGCCAATTTCTTTACTCACCCCTTCTGTTCACTAGAGTATTTTAGAGCTAAAAATATTGCTCATTAAGACGAATCTACCAAGAATTAATCTTCTAGAACACACCCATATTGGATGAGAGGACCAGCATCATTTAAAAAAAAAAAAAGCATCATTTTTAAAGTTCTAAACTTGGCTGTAGAGCTTTGTGACTAAAATAGGCCAAGCCCAACTTTCCCTCCAACAAAACTGCTGTGTGGGAATGCAGAGCATTTGTGCTGAATGTGTCAAAGGAACAGTTCTCTTCTGCCTTTCAGTCACACAAATTCCGTGCTACAATTTCAGAGTGCTTTGGTTTTATACTTACTTCTGCTCCCACCTCTTTAAAGCATTGGGGTCTTTTTCTTTTTGTCCTGAGTTAACTTTTCTATGCCTTGTTCCCTCTGTATTCTCACATTCTAGTCCCAGAATGAGGCTGTCCAAACAGTTTCCATCCAGTATGTGGTTTTGGTATGCCAAATACCTTTTCTACGCATGTTTTAACTCTTTCGATTCTGACTTCAGTTTCTTTCAGTTTTATTCAGTAAAGTATCAGCAGTCATTGCTTTGTGGGGCTTTGTAACAGTAAACTTTTTAAAAGTGCTTTCCCGTTTTAATGATGGTGTATATCTGAGGCAGATGTCACCTATAACCTAGTGAAATGAAATGAATTCATTTTTATGTAGGTTAATTATCTTGGGGCCTGGTGGTCCAAGCCCTGTGAGTTACAGCAGAAGGGCAGTCAACATCAGGGCACGTTGCATGTCATCAGTGAAATATGCAAAGCTATCTGGCTTATGAGTTTACCGGAAGATCGGGATAGAGGTTATGGAAATAATAATGAATCATTGTGGCAAGGGCTGTGTTGAGTTGAAAGGTCATGTTCATTGCACCAAACACTGGGGCTGAAACGAAAGTTGCCGTCTTTCACCAGAACTGCTATGGGTCTGGAGCATGGCCCTCTTCCCTGATAGATGGGGTTCAGGTGGTTCCCACTGGGACTCTCACTGTGTGAATATGCAAGCACGTGGGATCTTTAGGTCAAGCTGCAGAAAAACATACGAGTAGAGGTCAGAATCACTTCTAGTAATAAAATTCGATTTTGCAATAATGAATAGCAATAAACATCAGCAATGCCTAAAATATATGTAAATATGTTTTAGAAGTATTTACTTTGAAACAGCTTTTAGAATTTGTTCAACTAAATAGTGTTAGGATAGATGTTCATCCATTACATAAAACAAAATCAGCGTCATTCTTTTTCATCAAGTTTTATATAGTTTTAGTTTAGCGTACAAAATAATGGGCTTCTCATTGACATTTTCACACACACATTTAATATGTGTGTGTGTGTGTGTATATATATATATATATATATATATATATATCCTTGTACTTCATTCATATTCATTTTCCTGCCACCTCTCCCAACTTTTTCTCCCTTATCCCTGGTCCCCATATTCCTTCCAGATGGGTCCCCTTCTGCGTGTGTGTGTGTGTGTGTGTGTGTGTGTTAATTTTGCATATGAGAGACTCTGTATATGAGAGAAGATGTTGATATTTTCACTTTCTTCCTATTACTGTCTTGTTCCCTCCCTCCACTTCCTTCAGGTTCTTCCCCTTTCCTCACAGTCCCCTTCTACTTTCATGTAGAGAGTGCATACGTTTATAAACAAAGTACAGCGTTTAAGGTTCCACATTTGTAATTCTACCAAACCCAATTGAGATGTAAGAAAATTATAGATATTTAAAGACTGTGCTGTATGTACACATTCTTTAAATGCTTTGCCTTTGACGAGACAAACTTAATGGGAAAAATTATTTTTGCTACTGTTCAGCAACAATAGAGTATAGTTTTGAAGTGTTTCGCTTTGTTAATTTTCCTTCTGTATGTTCAGATTTCTGGAGCTTTTTGTAAAACAGGCAAAGGTTTTTATCATGGATCTATGCAATGGCCTAATCCAATGCAAGATTTACATTCTGCAAGACAAGACTCAGACTCACTAACTGGGCTTTTCCTGAAAGCCACTGTGGAGCAAAAGTGCTAAGGATGATGCATTGTGTTTTCTCCAGGATGTTATTTCTCACATTATTATTGGATCTAGTGCCATTTTATTACTACTGGACAATACCTTTGATATCTTTACAGGATATATTGATAATTATCATATTTCTAGTGAAAAGCAGTAAACAAAAACACAGGAGCTGGCAAAATAAGTCAGGAGGTTTAAAAAAAGCGCTTATCGCACACACTTGGGAGACATGAGTTTGGCTCCTAGAGCCCACATAAAGGTAAAGGAAAGAGTCCACCCCACAAAGTTGTCCTCTGATTTCTACACGGCTGGTGTGGTTCAAATGTACTCCTCTCCACATACGCATCATATGCCCACACACAATAGCAATACATATTAGTGTTTTGAAATATAAGACATTTAATTTGGAAAAAAAACTATGATAAGGAGATTATAAACATCCTTAAAATTTGCTTCTAATTGATGTGCTTTCAAAGAAGCTACTAAATTTGGACACCTCTAATACACACTTTAGTGAGACTATGCATCATTTTATTACACTTGGCAATAGCTATGTGGCAAGATGCCATGAGTAATATTCCTGCTACTCTTACTGGTGGCAGTTTTGACTTTAAAGCTAAAACTTTTATGTGAGTGTACTTTGAAACAACTTTCAGAATTTTGTTCAACTCATTATTTTGGGTTCTCAAATGTCTGTTTAATTTCCAGCATTAAATTTTTTAAGCCATGGTACAGATGATCAGTCAATTTTGTGATAAAAATCAAACTGTGATTTGCTTAATGATTTCAGGCACAATGTAATGAAAGGTCAGAAGACAGTTCATAATGCATATTGTGCTTGTTGCTTGCGTTGGCATTGAACAGGAGGCAAAGGTGGTCCTTCAAATGGTGTAATTAAAATGGAAACTACTGGGGAAGGGGTGTGGCTCAGTGTTGCTCAGTGACAGAGTACAAGCCTGCTACATGCAGGGCCTTTGCTTCCATACCCAGTGCCACAAAACAACCAACCAGCCACCAAAAACTTTAAAACTTTTAAACTTTACAGTCAGCAGTTAGTGATAATGCTTAAGTGCCAGGTACTTGCTATGGGGGCAGTTTACATGTCCCTGTTACTTACTACATGGCTTTTTTGAACACATCATAAAACCAAGACTGTGAACCCACCATGCAAACATGGTGAACTATTAACATCGAACCTTACTGTCACCTGACAGCCTGTGTTTTACTGGGATTTTTTTATTCTGGCCCTCCTGTCCCACAAGCATACCCAGTCCTTCTGAAGCCTTTTGATCTCTTTCTTCCTGTGGTGTTTGTCTCCAGATCTTGAGGTTATGCCATTCACTCAGGTCTCGACGCATGGTAATTTTATGGACCAAGCTCACATTGTCTTATCGAGTGCATTTTATAGCCAGTTGGTATTTTGTTTTTCTGTACCTCTCCTTCTCCATTGTGTCTATTAAGAGAGCAGGAAAACAGTGAATACTTTCCTTCACTGACTGCTGGCTACAGCACAGGGCTGAGTTGTACTCATTGCTCAGTGTTAATTGAATGAGGAAGATTGTCATTTCTTAAAATAACCTTTAAGCTCAATAGAATTTTCATGCACATGAAAAATGCTTCCTGCAATTATCTAAGCTAATTAGGTGAGTCCCTAGAGTTTGGGGTTCATCTGATGTGAGTGAAGGTCTACTTTAACCGTTCTCTGTCAATCATCATGGATACTCACATGTTCCTCAATGAGATCAACTAATCATTTCAAAAGTAGTACAGACGAGGCATATTTATTAAGTTGCATGTAGTTCATACAAGAAAGTCTGCTCTCAAAAGTCAGTATTATTATAAAGTAAATGAAGGAATAATACTTATTTATTATTTCTATTTTTAAAAACATGGACAAAGCTTAAGATAGGCCTGTATTCATTATTCGGTATTATTATTTATCTCCTCATTCTTCAACCTCCCTTAAAACTCTCATTCTTTTTTTTTCAGTTGAAAATAGAATTTTTCATACAATATATCCAGATTATTCTCCCCTCCCTTTTCTTCAAGATCCTCCCCACCTCATATACCACAAGCCACACTCTTTCTTACTCTCTCATTAGAAAAATAAGATTAAAAATAAAAACAAACTTGAATATGAGAAAGCAAATAAATGAACAAGAAAGAAAAGAGCCAAAGAAAAAGCACAAGAAACATGTATACTGAGATATTCACATTCACACACAGAGAACTCCCATATAAACATAAAACTGGAAACCATATTATATATACAAAGGTTAAAAAAAAAAACAGAAAGAAAATGCTTAAAACCATTATGAGCGACCCCCCCACCACCACCAAAAAAAAAACCTTCAAAAATACCATTGAATTAGTTTTGTGTTGGCTATCAGCTGTTGTGCATGGGGCCTGCCCTTAAGTGTGGTTTGTATACCCAATGAGCCACCACTGGAGAAAATTAAAGGTTCCTTTGCAAGCTGTTACACAGTTGAAGATAGCGTCTGGGTTAGGGATGTGGGCTTATGTCCACTCTTGCTTTCTGCTCTGGGACCTGATCTGGCTTGGACCCCTATGGGCCCTATGTATAATGCCACAGTCTCTGTCAATTCATATGTGCATCCATCCTGTTGTGTCTAGAAAGCCTTGTTTTCTTGGTGTCATCCATTGCCTCTGGTGCTTACAATCTTTCTGCCTCCTCTTTCTCAGAATTCCCTGGACCCTGAGGGGAGGGATTTGATGGAGACATCCCTTAAGGACTCAGGGCTCTATAGCCTCTCACTCTCTGCATATTGTCTATTTGTGGGTCTCTGTGTTAGTCCCCATCTACTTCAAGAAGAAGCCATCTGATGATGGCTGAACAAGGCACTGATCTATGAATGTAACAGAATATTGTTAGGAGTCATTATATTGCTATGTTCCTTTAGCAGAACAATATCATTTGGTTTTCCTCTGGACCAATGCCCTGTCTATTCTCAGGTTCCAGATCACCGGAGCAGTGTCAGGCATGGGCTGCATCTCATGGAGTGGGCCTTAAGTCCAATCAGATAGTGGTTGGTTAATTCCAGAACTTTTGTACCACTATTGCACCAGCCTATCCTGCAGGCAGGTCACTACTGTAGATCAAAAGGCTTGTTGCTGGGTTGAGTGTTTACTTTTCTCTCTTTTTTTTTTTAATTTTATTTTACAATACCATTCAGTTCTACATATCAGCCACAGATTCCCTTGTTCTCCCCCCTCCCCTTCCCCCCAGCCTACCCTCCATTCCCGCCTCCTCCAGAGCAAAGCCTCCCCCGAGGACTGAGGTCAACCTGGTAGACTCAGTCCAGGCAGGGCCAGTTCCCTCCTCCCAGGCCAAGCCAAACGACCCTGCATAAGCCCCAGGTTTCAAACAGCCAACTCATGCAATGAGCACAGGACCCGGTCCGACTGCCTGGATGCCTCCCAAACAGTTCAAGCCAATCAACTGGCTCACCCATTCAGTTGGGGGCCCCTCAGCCATTGGTTCATAGTTCATGTGTTTCCATTCATTTGGCTATTTGTCCCTGGGCTTTATCCAACCTTGGTCTCAACAATTCTCGCTCATATAGTAGAGTGCCTTCCAGGACCATGATCACTAGCTAGAAAGTAAGAGTGAAGGAAGGCTCGAGTTTGACACCAGCTTGACTTCTCCATCTTCGGTGACTTTCAGAAGTATTGTATTCAGCAAAAGGGCCTTATTAACAGTTTGTGGAGAGTAACCAAAAGCCTTGGCAATAGTCTGAGTTATTTTCAGGTTTCCAGGGAGCCCTCTTTGGTCAACAACTTGATTCTATATAACCCATTCCTGGCACTGAAGGGTTCCTTTTGTGGCATACATTCTCATTCTTTGAAAAGCACTTGAAACTAATTTTTAAAAGAAAAAAGAAAAGGAAAAAGAAAGAAAGAAACGTCCCTGAAATTTTTATGAAAATAATACTTCCCAGAAACTGATTAACAAGACGAGACAGATAGATAAAGAAACACTGTCTTAGTTTCTTTTCCTGTCAGTATGGTAAAATACTCTGATGAAAGAATTTAAGGGATACATAATTTATTTTAGCTCACAGGTCAAGGTCCAGGCCATCATGGCAGGGAAGTCAAAGCGGCAGAAACCTCACACAGCTGGGCATGTCAACTTCACCAGCTTTCCCACGTTTCTGCAATAAAGATGGTTCAGAACATAGCAGTCACGTGTTCCTGTGCCTCCTTGTCTGCTGTCCGGGCACAAAACGGAGTGAGGAGGGAGTTTGGCTCCACTCTTGTGACTCATTGGCGGTTCTGTGACTTGATGAGCATGAATGTTCTTGTGACGTGCTTCATAGAACAAATGTCACACAGCTTTATGTTTGAAGTATTACCTGTTAACTGTTAATTAAAACACATGGCTTTGAGGTCTGTTTCCACATGTTCTCATATTTCACATGTGTTTGTGTCTTTTCAGATAATCACAAGGACTGCTCTGGTGTGTCCTTACATCTCACACGTGTGCCGTAAGTGCCTCCAGTTTTTCCAGACAAGATCTTTGAGAACTTAAAAGTGTTTTTAGTTATCTGATGTATATTAATTAACCTGAAATTCCTGGCTCAAAGCAATAAATATTTATTATCTCAATGTCAGGTGTTTTACAAGTAGTCTTCAATGAGAGGCTGTATGGGGAGTCAGTCCTTGTTAGAGTCAGCCATGAAAGAGTCACCTCCAATCCCTCACATAGTTGACTGGGCACTCTCTCAGGTTTTTTGTTTGTTTGTTTGTTTGTTTTTGATTTTTTTTCCTTACAGACTGTAAACAGTTTAGATGACAATACATACAGGGATGGAGGAAGAAAAAGGAAGAGGAAGAGTGAGGACAGGGTGGGGAAGGAGGACAGTGAGGAGACAACGTTATGGGACTGACTAGTCCAAAATGTGTAGGGCTAAATGGATTCAGGACAGAGTTGATAAAGTTGCATCACAAAAAATAAGCAAATAATAATAATGATAATGAAAGGGCTTGTATGAAAGATAAGATTTGAGCCATTTGTCATTTAATAAATTAATCTTAGGAGTGGCGTCACACTGGCTATATTTGCTAGACGTCACTTACTACACTTACGTTGCCAACATTCAAGAGAGAGAGCATTAAACAGGAACATGTATATCACAGCTTTGGATCACGACAACCCTGTTAAGTCTCCAAAAAAGTTTAAATTATGGAGGAGGGAAATAGCATGAGCAGAAGAGGAGGAAAGAGAAGAAGGGAGGGATGGAGGGAGGGAGGAAGGAAGAAAGAAAGAAAATTGAGGAGGAAGGGTGAGGACATTGAGGAGACATGCTTTAGGACTGACAAGTCCGAGGTGTGTAAGGGCTAACTTGAAATTCGGGACAGAGTTGATCCGGTTACATTATTGGCAGTTTTTAGGGAGAATTCCATCATTTTAAGGGAACTCAGTCTTCTTTCTTAGGACCTTCAAGGGTGGAATGAGACCTACTCAGATTATGGAGAATAATCTGCTGTATTCACTGTTTAGCTTTAAATGTTAGTTAAGTCTAAAACAACAACAACAAGACCTTTTCCAACAATACCTACATCGGTGTTTGACTGAAAAGGCAGAACCCTTTAGCACAAGCAAGTTCCCATGTAAAATTAGCCACCCAGGAACCTTTCCGAAATACCTTCACAAAAATGAAGCAGTTTTTAAGGAAAAAAAAAGATATCATATGTTCTATATCTTTTTCCTCTCTGCTTCATTTTGATTTACATGAGAATCACATTTTATAAAACATTATCTCACATTTTTTCAAACAGGTATTTTGGCTTTGTCACAGAATAGAGAGAAATGTTATTTTTTTTCTTTTTCTTTCTTTCTTTTTTTTTTAGACAGCCTTTGATTGCCGGCATGTACCTTATGATGTCTGTTGACACTGTGATACCGCCAGGAGAGAAAGGTAAGTAAGTAATGACCACGGAGTATTTACCATTACCTCATCAACTAGACTATAAGAGCAGAGTTATAGACTACTAGCTTATAGAACAGCCAATATTTATGTGCATATCTGAAAAATAAATCAGTTCTTTAGCGTCCATGGATTTTAAAAATTATTCCAAGCCAGCAATTTATTGGTTTTCTAATATTTATTTATAAATATGCCAAGAATGGAGGTTCATGGACTGGTCATGTGTTGTATAAAGACTAAATTGTACTTTACAAATAAGCTATTCATTCTTTAGATGTAAAAGTGAAAGTGCATACTGTATAGTGGTACAAACTATTATGTGGAAAGGTTCAAAATCAAGAGGCTAGAAAACCCAACACAGGTCAGCCTTAGTACTTAAATATATTAATTTCTCTATTTGCAAAATGGAAATAACACCCTAGTCTCCCAAGTTATAAAGCTACAAGAAAACATATGGCATCATTGATCCAACGAAAATGTCACATTGACTGTGATATGTTCATTTGATTAGGAATCTTTTAAAGTTAATGTTTAGTATGGTTTATCTATTACTGTTTTTAAAAGCTATTTTAAAAGCGTATTTATTTCATCTTTATTATTTTTCCGACTGTTAAAAAAAAGGAAAAGTATATGGAATGGGCTCATTGTAAATATGAGGGACCAATTTAATGTTTCTTGGTATTTATATTCATTTTTAAAAACTCTTTTTGCACTAACATAAAACAAATTTAATTTTTTCCAACAGAATAAATTTCAAAAAAAAGGGTAAAAAAAAATCATGCCTCTGTCTTCATAAAGAGTATTTTGATTTGCTCCTTATCGTTCTGCTGTTAAATAAAACAAAAACTTTAGGGGAAAATAAGATCAAAATGTATTGTATGAAGAAGATTTGAATAAATAAATATGAGGCACAAGGCTCTAACTCATCTTAGTAAAATGTCTGGCACAGAATAAATGTTTGATGTCCACTGGGTAATGAATGAGTATTTATTTCAGAAGAAAAATCGAGGGCCAGCACCTGAGACTACCTCACACATACTTTTAACCAAAAACAAAACATGCACTTTTCCAACAGTGTAGTGACTTCTGTCTGTGTTTTTTTTTTTTCCCACAGTGGTGAATTCTGATATTTCGTGCCATTATAAAATGTATCCCATGCATGTGTTTGCCTACAGAGTCCATACTCACCATTTAGGTAAGAACTCAAGCTACATGTTAAATTATAAACATTTGACATATACTTGCTGGCACTATAAATATAAAATTGAATTATGCTAGGCCTTAAGTACATTTTTATTGAAATCCTCGAATTTTTATACTGTTTCATCATGATTTCTTTAAGATAGTACTTTGAATTATGAAACGATTTGGGTTTTATTTTTGAAAAGAAGGTAAATATTAAATGTGGATTTTGATTTTCTAAACGTTTATTATATTGCATGTTTCCGATTTGTGTTTATTAAGGTAAGGTAGTGAGTGGATACAGAGTAAGAAATGGACAGTGGACGCTGATTGGACGCCAGAGCCCTCAGCTGCCACAGGTGTGTAGTGCCTCATTTAATGCTTTCCTTAAAGCTTCTCTAGATGTGATGGCAGTACTTTCTGTCTAAGAAATATTTTTTATGAATTCTATGAGAATATCATACAATTTACTTTGGTCATGCTCAACCCTCCTCAGGCTCCCACAGATCCCACCAGGCCTCCCCACCCACCCCACTTCAAATTCTCACTTTTCTTTTTTCTTAAGCTGTGGAGTTCAGTTTATGTGGCCAACTCTTCTTCTGAGTGGACCCTACCCGGGAATGTGGTCAGCCTAACCAGGGGTCACACCATTAAAGAAAACTAACTCTCCTACCAGCAGCCCTCAAATGACAGTAGTTTCTTGGCTAGTGGTGGGACGTCATGCCTATCTCTCCCACCTCCGTTCTGGGATTCTATCGGCCTTGAACTTGCACAGGTCTTTTTCATGCTGTAACTTCATATGTGTAACTGCCCTTTGTGTCCAGAAAACACTGTTTCCTTGAAGTCATCCACCACCTCCAGCAGTCACGGTCTTCTGCTGTCTCCTCTGAGGAGGTCTGGTGTGATCTAGACATCCCATTTAGGCCTGAACATTCCAAGCTACCTTCCTCTCTGCTTGTTGGACAGATGGGGGTCTCTGTGAGTTATCATCTGTGCAAGGGAAAGCATTCTGATGAAGGGGTTGAGAGATGCATGGACCTATGGGTACAGTAATGTCATTAGGAGCCATCTTAATAGGTTGTCAGTATTTTCTGCCCCATCATTCAGTCTGTTTCAGAAAGCTCTTCTTCTAGACGTATTGAGCCTGGGCAGGGGTGGGGAGGGGTTTTATAAATAGTGTTAGTTTATTTTAAAGTCTGGCACTTGTTCTATTACGTGGAATTGATGGATTAAGGGAGAGCTCATTTTATCTAGCCATTTTTTTGTGCAAGGGTCAAGAGAGCTGTGTGTCTATCTTCATCCTTTCTACCCACAGTACTCCAGGCCTCATGTTAATCAAGCATGTATTTCTAAGTAATAGTAGTAATTTTAATGAATTGTTGTATTTGTCTTCGGGGCAGGCTTTCTACCCTGTGGAGCACCCAGTAGATGTTACTTTTGGTGACATCCTGGCAGCAAGATGTGTATTCACAGGGGAAGGAAGGACAGAAGCCACCCACATCGGGTAAGAGTCTGCACTCCCCCTATTCACAGAGAGTTTACCAGATGAAGCCACAATTGTAGGTAACAGTGATCTCTGTGAATGAATGATACATACGTTTGGTATCACGAGCAATTACAACAAACTAGCATTGCATCACTCCCAAGCTGATTGATTTGGAAAAGCCTTAGACTGTGGCCCTACTTTTACCCACAGCATTTCTTCCTGCCTCATCATTGTTTTGCTTGTTTTGGTTATTTTAAGACCCTGTTTCTTCTTTGGACTCTTCTTAATAAAGAAAATAAGATGATTGTGAAATTTTGTTTTCACAAGAGTCCTTTTGCCCTTATTTTAAGGTTAAGCAAACAAATACTCAGGCCCATGGTTCTTTCTGTGTGCTGAAGCGATTTCCAACCTGAAATTTTCAGTTGCTAGTCTACCAAAACACCATAGTATCCATCCCCTTTCTAATAAGGGATCTCAAGACATAATTACTTCTCAAAATGCTGAAGCGTGCCATCAAATAATTTTAATTTTGTCACACAAAATATATTGTGACAATCTCTAAAGCATTGAGGACTCTTCAAAAAAATAGATTAGAGATTTAAAAGGAAAGGTAAAGTTTCTGAGGCTTTCTGCTAGAAAATGATGTAGGCGCTTCCTTTCTGGGTGGAACTAGGTTCAAAGGTACTTACTTAGTCCACTTGGAAGCTTGAGAAGTTCCAGAAAGTAAAGCTGATGTAGAAAGAGGATTTTCAGAAGCGGTGGTAGCTACTGACATGGAACCACCCTGGGTAGGAGAAAGGAAGGGCAGGGGAGCGCTTGGTGGATTTTTCATATCACTCTAAGATAGATTTTTTTTTCTTTTGTAATGCGCAAACAGTATCCGTTTGTGTTAAAGAGGCAGCCTCCCAAAAACTTTCATATTGCATGAGGTTTCTTAAACCTGGGGAGAGGACTGGAGACAAGCAACAAAATTATTGAGTTTTCATACAGAACGATACGATAGTTCAGGGGGAGGCTTGCCAGCGTAGACACGGCTACACTGGAGAGAGGGAACGGGCCGCTCCCGCTCTAACGATCTTTGACACTTGAGGTAAAGTGATCCAGAGCGTATTGATCAGCTGCGCTCTGCCCCGCGCTCTTGTGGGGCCACAAGGATGGTAGTTAAGTGCCAGAGGTTATTCTGTTAACCTTCTCAGTAAGGAAACAAAGTGGTTCAAAATAAACGCTTTCAGAGCATTACATGTATTGATTTGCAAGCTTAAGTGTGAGAGAGTAGAATATATTAGCCTCAAAGACCTTAACAATTTGGGTAGGGGACTCACAGCCTTGGCCAGATTCTAGCCTTGGAGTTTTTCCTCTGAGGTAATTTCCAGCATAGAAATGAATGGCTTGTTATAGTGCCAGAGTGAGAAGCCAGAGTGATCTCTGGAGGCCTCTTTCAGTTTCATGAGACGAGAATAATTCTAGTCTTTTTTTTAAAACTGTACATTTTGCTTTAAAATAATACCCTAAAATGATGATACTACTTTATCCTTTAGTAACTCTCTTGTGAGATAAAGTAAATACTATTTTTAATATAAATGAAATAGAAAGGGATTATAGGAAATTATTTGGTGAGTCTGTATTTTGAATATTTAATTTATACTACAGATTCATTTTTTTCCAGAAGAATAACAAATTAATAAGACGAGTTTGAAGAAATCTAGTCGTGAATAAAATGTTTACTATAATGCTATATTCCTATGGTGCTGAATGTGCCTTTTAAATTTAGAAAGATGCTGTCTACAGTGTTTCTGTGTTTTGTACATTAGCAGGTATAATTTCCATAGAGTACTATAGGATCACAGTTGAAAATGTAAACAGGAAATGTGTGTGTGTGTGTGTGTGTGTGTGTGTGTGTGTGTGTGTGTTGTGCACCAACACTTGTATCCTGCAGTATATGTGTGGCAGTCAGAGGACTACTGGAGGGAGTCATCTCTTTCCTTCTACTCTGTGGGTCCCAGGGATCGAACTCTGGTCCTTAGGCTTATTGGCAGGTCTCTGTATCCACTGACACATCTTGTCAAGCCAGTGATCTTAGTTTTATTTGTGGACTCTAAAAATGGTAAAGTAGAGTTAGAGTCATGGTAAGCAGGAGGCAGAGACAGAGGGAATAAAGTGGGAATGAGTAGAAATGGTTGATGAGAGGGTATAAATTTTTAAAGAGACAAGAAAATAGCTTTTCATTTTCTGTTAGAGAAAATGACTATGTACAATAATAAATATTTTAAAAATAAATAATTTTCAAGTATATAACTATGAAAAAGTGGCAGTTATGCAAAGTGGTGGATATACTAAAGTACTTTAATTATTCTTTGGTGTATGCACATGCTCAAATGTAATATTGTTCCTAATAACTGTGATTAATTAAGATGTGTCAATCAAAAGTGGTGTTAAAGATATTTTTTTAAACAATGTATTTAAATCTAGATAAATTAACAAATATACTCAAGGATAAATGTTATACATAAATGTACATTTATCTTAAATATAAAATAATACATAAGACACTGTATAAAGTATATACTAATAACATGGTGCAAGTGAAGTCTGTGAAGAAGTGATACTTTGTGCCTAATGGTGGTACATATTTTACATTCAATGAGACACTTCTCTAAATCAATTTCAAACGTTTAGTCAAGTTCAAACAAATAAATTGGCTCTATTTGAGTCAGTCAATTAAGCTAATTAAGTCAGCTAATCATCCTAAAAGTTTTTAGACTAAAATTTCTAAATCCTGAGGATCATCAGGTGGTATTTCCCTACTGGTTCTGAAGATCATCAGGTGGCATTTCCCTACTGGTCCTCTTTTCACTTGAAATGTATTATTTCGTGATAATATTAACAGGAGAGACTGTGACAATGTCTAAAAGATATTTATTCAAACCAAATAAACCACTTTAATTACCATTTTCATTTTTTACTGTTACTTTATTATATCTAAAACAGTGAGTGTCAGTTGTGACATTTTATACACGCTCATCATACACTGTTTTCAGTCACCCTACATTACTTTCTCTTGTTGCCTTCCTTCTCCAGTCCTGACTCTCTCCTTTCTACCTCATGTCTTTTTATTTTTTTTTTTTAAGATAAAAGCCCAAGAGGTCAGAGCTAAGAGCCTTACCCGCCTGTTGCAGCTAGCCTCTTTAGCCATGGGACCTCTCCAAAAGAGAGCCACTTTTTGTCTGTTTGTCTTTAAATAGACTTTCTGTTCTGCCTTCTCATTGGTTGTAAACTAAACCACGTGACTGCCTCATCATGGCCTGTCTGTACAGACCTCCAGACACACATTGGAGCGTGTGTCTCCAATGCTGGCTGTATCCTTGAACACACAGAGATCTACCTAACTCTGCCTACCAAGTGCTGGGATTAAAGGCGTGCGCCTCCTTCAGCAAATCCTACCGGTGTGCACCACCACAACCGGCTTTCGCTATGGCTTACTAATAGCTCTGCTAATAGCTCTGACCCCTAGGCAACTTTATTTATTAATATATAAATAAAATCACATTTCAGTACAAATAAAATACCACTATATTTCTCCTTTTTTATTTTAATAAAAAGAAAAAAGGAAAAAGGTTTTAACTAACATAAGAAAAACTATATACAAAAGTACAATAACTATATACAATATATACAAGTGATGAATACCTAAACAATGTCTAGTTCATTTGTATTTTATTCTTGCCAAAACAAATGTGATTATGGCTTTATCAAAAAACATCTTCTGAGGCCAGGACAATATGGCACTATCCTTGAAGTGGCCTTTGCAATCTGGAAAAGGTACAGTGCCCTTTTCTTTGAAGGCAGCTGAACAGGCAGTGGGCAATGGCTTCTGATGTGCAATGGAACAGCAGCTGAAACAGTTATTCTTGAAGAGTAACTAAGCTCACACCTCTCTTGTCTTTTTATTAATCGACAATGTACAGCACAGCATTTGCAAAGGGGAAGGTTTGTGATAAATAATAACCCCTTATTGTGCATCTTTAAAAGCATGCAACTTTTATGAAATAAATTATTTAGAATTTTGTATTAATGTCCCAAGTTAGTATGACCCATTTGGCCATATATAAATCCAGCATCTGCTGACAATAAGAAATGGGACTGGAGGAGGACACCATTTAGCTGGCCGGGTGTCACTGCCCGCAACATGAGCATGACCTACAGAGCTGGGGGTTTTCTAATGATTCATTTCAGAATACTTGCCACTTTCTCAAATCTTCATTATATACCTTTCTATTATAAAATAGTTTTATAAAAGCCCCTGTAACACCAAAATAGATCATCAATACAGATAAATATTTTTCAGAAATACCACAAAAAAAACCCATATACATTTGAACTAAACCATCATTCAGCAGTATGGTATAGCAGAGCCTGTGTATTAGAACATGATAAATTACACGCAGCTATTCAGCAAGATTCTTCTTCATCATTCGCCATTCATTTCTTGAGGTTTTCATTCTTTCCAGGCTCACTAAGGCATATCTGATTTAGAGCTACTGGTATCAAGTATGCCAGTGTAAAGAAGAAATTATCGCATGGGCACTTGGGTATGACAGAAGTGTGGTGCAGCAATGTTGGAATATTGCTGGTACCCATGGTCATCGTTTTAAGAAATACATTGGCACTTGGGAATATTCAAAAGTCCAGGAACCCAGGCCGACCCATGAACACTGCATTCCTCCACCACTACTTTTCCATGTGAATAACTATTCAGATTAGCAGTTGGGTTGCTTATGTTGACCTCTGTGGAAAATAATGGTCTGTGTGGTCAAAATGCTCCCTCAGGAGTATAGAAAGCAGACAGTCTGGTATAAAGTGAATTTTGGTTTTCAGGGATACAGAAAGCAGTCAGTATGATATATGGATTTTTTTGTTTGTTTTATTTTTGTCGTTGGCTGTTGTTTTTAAGAGGAAAAAAAACATGAAAGTTTGTGGAATAAGACTAACAAGCTGTGTGTGCGTCTGCTGCAATGGACTCCTAACCATCCTTATCATGTGGTGGGCTCCCTGTTGGATAGGAGGAGGAACTCGGTTCCCTATAAGTCCAGTTAGTAGTTGTAGCTAGAGTTTTCCTGCCTGGCCCACGGTCAGGATAAATCTCTTTCACCTGCCAGTCCCACAGTCGCTCAGACCCAACCAAGTAACACAGAGACTTATATTGCTTACAAACTGTATGGCCATGGCAGGCTTCTTGCTAACTGTCCTTATAGCTTAAATTAATCCATTTCCATAAATCTATACCTTGCCACATGGCTCGTGGCTTACCGGCATCTTCACATGCTACTTGTCCTGGCGGTGGCTGGCAGTGACTCCCTCCACCTTCCTGTTCTTTTAATTCTCTCTGTTAGTCCCACCTATACTTCCTGCCTAGCCACTGGCCAATCAGTGTTTTACTAGCAACACATTTGCCATACAGAACATCCCACAGCAAGTAGTAAATAAGAATTAAGCATGTTCCTTTCTATCCAGCCTTTCTGATGAAATTTTCCTTACAGTAGCCAATATTTATAAATTATTTATCAATCCATCTTTGCATCCCCAAATCAGTACCTCCAATGAACTACATTTGTGGGTAGATTAATATTTCTCACAGAATCATGTTTAAAGATGAACATATTCATCTGTCTCTAAGATGAACACATACTATTAATTGCATTAGTATACCATGTGAATAGATTTGTGTGCAATATGGGCACATATGTATAATGTATGTACACTTTTACACATTTATGTATAATTTTTTTCAACATAACACAAGGTAAGATAATTCATGTTAGAAGTTGCTATATTATTTTTATTTTCACAAATTTACTAAAATAATAAACTATGATATTAAGTAATAACGAACAAAGTATTATGGAATTTTTTGGGTTTTTTTTTTTTTTTGGTTTTTTGGTTTTTTTGAGACAGGGGTTCTCTGTGTAGTTTTGGTGCCTGTCCTGGATCTCGCTCTATAGACGAGCCTGGCCTCGAACTCACAGAGATCCTCCTGGCTCTGCCTTCCAAGTGATGGGATTAAAGGTGTGCACCACTACTGCCCAGCCATGTTATTTTGAAATACTTAACCATTTGCATTTTCTTAATTGTTATTTGTTTTATATTTGAGATTATAATTACATTTCTCTCCTCCCTTTCATCTCTTGCGTATACCCATCCTTGTTCTCTTTCAAATTCCTGACCTCGTTTTTTCATTAGTTGTTATTGCATGCATATATGTATATGCAGATACATACATATTCCTAAATGTAACCCGCTCAGTCTGTATAAAGTAACTTGAATACATGTTCTTATGGCCGACCATTTGGTATTGGATAACCAATTGGTGTACTCTTCCCTAGGGACGAGTATTTTCTCCAACTGTCAACATACCCGAGTTGTCTGCAGCTCTTTATGTAGGCTTAATGTGTCATGGATATTTTCCCCATCCAGTTTGGCACATCTGTCGTTGTCCTTGTGCAGCTCATACTTGGGCAATCATGTTGGTAAGACAGTTTGGGTGTAGCTTCTAACATTATTAGGAGACAATCTCACAGCAAACTCCCTGATGTTCTGGGGCTTACATTCTTTCTGGGCCCTCATCCACAATGTTCCTGAGCCTTACATGCAAAAGTGCTTGCTAGAGGTATTCATCTGGACTGGGCTCCAAAGCTCTGCATTGTGATTGGTTTTTCTACTGTAGTCTCTGTTGCAAAGCGAAGTTTCCTTAATTAGAGGTAAAGGTTACACTTATCTGTGCATCTAAGAACAAGTGTATAGATTATTGTTAGGGATTATGCTAATTTAGTCCTACCCAGTTATGATGGCTGTGAATTGTAATGACAAGAACAGCATGATAGCTGTAAGGATGCAGTAGTGGCACCTCAGTTCTCTAATTAGACTGAAGACCTGCTCAATAAGAGGGAAACCATGTTTGGTAGAGGAAGCCTAGCTAAGTACTCAGAGCTCATAAAGTCAGAGATACTGGAGGAGAACATACAAACAAATGCGTTTTCTAATGTGTGACTTTGTGCTTTCCCATACATAACTTCTAATTTAGTCATTGTTTTCCTTGCCTCCAGTATGAGTGTTAAATTATTTTAGTTTATGATACTTTCTTATTTCATATTCTAACCCTTTATCAGTTGCTCTCTCACACTGACTTGGTCCTGAAAACAGGAGTAAACTGTTTTCCTGATCATGTGTCATCTGATAATTCTATTTAGCAAATATTTCATGGTTTAGTTCCTTGTTCCAGCTTGATTACCATTTATGTGCAAAGGCATATCATCTGAAAACAAATATACTTTGACCTTCTCTTCTCCTATTTGTATCCAGTTGATTTCCTTCAGTTGTCTTATTGCTTTAGCTAAGACTTCAAGAACTATAATGAATAGTGTCTTAGTTAGGGTTTCTGTTGCTGTAAAAAGACACCATGGCCACAGCAACTCTTATAAAGGAAAACATTTAATTGGAGTGGCTTACATTTTCAGAGGTTTAATTAGTCCGTTATCATCATGGTAGGACATGGAGGGGTGTAGGCCGAAATGGGCAGGAGAATTAGCCGAGAGTCCTGCATCTTGCAAGCAACAGGAAGTAGACTGAGACACTGAGCGTATCTTGAGCATATATGAGACCTTAAAGCTTGCCTCCACAGTGACACACTTCCTCCAACAAGACCACCTTATTTCACAAGGACACACCTCTTAATAGTGCCACTTCCTTTGGGGGCCATTTTCTTTCAAACCACCACATTCCACTCCCTAGCTCTCAAAGGTTTATAACCATATCATAATGCAAAAATGTATTCAGTTCAACTTCAAAAGTCCCCATAGTCTATCACAATCCCAAACTTATTTAGAAGTCTAAAGTTCAAAGTCTTTTCTGAGATTCACTCACTCTTAACTCTTAACTGTAATCATCTGTAAAAATCAAAATCAAAAGCCGATCACATACTTCCAACATATAATGGCACAGGATATGCATTACCATTCCAAAAGGAAAGGGAGCACAGTGAAGAAATACTGGATCAAAGCAAGACCAAAAATTAGCTGGACAAACTCTGAAATCTATATCTCCATGTCTGATGTCAAATGCTCTTCTGATCTCTAATTCCTTTCAGTTTTGTTGAGTGCAACATACTTCTTTCTCTTGAGTTGGTTCCATTCCCTGTTAGCAGCTTTTCTCTGCAGATATCCCATGGCTCTGCCACCTCCAACATCTTGGGGTCTGCAAGGCAATCCAGGCTTCACCTTCACAGCTTCACAAAATGACCTCTCTAGGCCTCCATTCAGGGACACTCCTGACACATGCCTGGCCTCAGAGGCTTTCCTTATTCACAGAAGCAAATTCCATAGCCCCTTTCTTCTGTCCTTGACTCTAAAGCCAGAACCATGTGGCCAAAGCTGCCAAGTTCTGCTACTTGCAGAGGCCGGAACATGACCCTCTCACTCAATTACATATTTGCCAGCTTTCTGTTTTCTGTGGTTTTCTTCACTGCCTAAGCTTGGTTGTTATGGAGCTTGCTCCATAGACCAGGCTGGCCTCAAACTCAGAGATCTGCCAGCCTCTGCCTCTGGAGTGCTGGGATTAAAAGAATATACTATCCACCACACATCTCTAAGTTTTTATTTAGTTCCTTTTCACAAGTTGGAAAATGAGCTGGGTGGGATCTTGCCCTGAGGCTGCCACTCCCTTTATTCCATTTCTTAATCCATTTATCTCCTTGAATACAGAATTTAGCTCTATTCCACTTTATGATGCTCCATTTCTAAATCTGTACATTTTGTATTTTTATTTGCTCAGCTTGATCTTTTTCATTATAAATCTTCATCAGGGTTACCACTAATAACCACACAAGGCGTTTTGAGATTTTCTTTGCCAACAGAATTAATCCAATACTCTTCATTTTAGCCTCAGGCAAACTTTTGGACAAGGGCAAAAAGCAGCCACATTCTTCTCCAAAATATCACAAGAATGATTTCTAGGCAATATACTAAAATTCTTCTCCTCTGACACCTCTTGAGCCAGTCCCCCACAGTTCAAATCACTCTTAGCAACACTGTCTTTCATGCTTCTACTGGTATGGCCCATTAAGTTGCCCTTAAAGCATTCCAATGTTTTTCTAACCCAATCTCCCAAAGTCCAAATTCTTCCAAACAAAAGCATAGTCAGGCCTTTCATAATAATACCCGAGTCCCTAGTACCAACTTCTGTCTTAGGGTTTCTATTGCTGTAAAGAGAGATCATGACCATGGCAACTATTATGAAAGAAAATATTTAACTGGGGTGGCTCACTTATGATTCAGGGTTCAGTCCATTATGATGGGACATGGCAGCATGCAGGCAGACATGGTTCTGGAGAAGTAGCTGAGAATCCTACATCTTGCAGGCAACAGGTAGTGGACTGAGACACTGGGCATTATCTTGAACATATAGGAAACCTCAAAGCTTGCCTCCACAGTGACACACTTCCTCTAACAAGACCACACCTACTCCACAAGGCCATACCTTCTAATAGTGCCACCACCATAAATAAGTATGGAAAGACTGGACAACTTTACCTTGTTCCTGATTCTAGTGGAAATGCTTTGAGTTTCTCTTCTTTTAAGGTTGTGAACTTACTATAAGTTACATTTATTATGTTGGGGTATAGCACTTGTATCCTGTGCAGGCTAGTTTTATTTCAAATTGACAGAAGATAGAATCATTGGAAAGGAAGAAGACTCAAGTAAGAAAATGCTTTTATAAAACAGGGCAGGAGGCAAGTCTGTAGGGGCATTTTCTTAATTAATGATAGATGACTGAGGGCCCAGCGCATTGTGGGTGGTGTTCCTGGGTTCTATAAAAAAGCAGGCTAAGCAAACCATGTGGAACAAGCCAGTAAGCATCATCCCTCCATGGCCTCTGCATCAGCACCTCTATGGTGATATTTTATTTGTGCTGAAAGGTGATTTTATTTGTATGTTAATAAATAAAGTTGCCTGGGGGTCAGAGCTAATAGCAAGCCATAGCAGAAGTCTGGTGGTGGTAGCACACGCCCTTAATCCGATCACATGGCAGGCAGAGTCTGTGTGTTCAAGGACATAGCCAGTTTGGAGACACACGCCTCTAATATCAATACCAACCATAGAGATCTGGAGGTCTGTATAGACAGGCAGTGACAAGGAGGTCATGTGGTTGGGTTTACAACCAATGAGAAGGCAGAACAGAAAGTCAATAAAAAGACAGACACACAGGAAGTAGGTCTCTTTCTCAGAGGAAGGACGGCAGTGGCAGCGGGTAGTAAGAAGGCAGTCTTGGTCTCAGCTCTTAGCTACTGCCCTCTGACCTCTGGGGTTTTTAACTGTGCAATTGGCTCTGTGTTTCTTATTTAATAAAACCATTCAGAATTACATCTATACACCTCCCTCCAGGCTCTTACCCTGTTTGAAATGTTGCCCTGACTTCCTTCAGTGATGGACACTGATGTGGAAGTGTAAGGCTAAATAAGCCCGCTCCTCTCCAACTTGCTTTTGTCATGGTGTTTCATCACAGCAATAGTCACCCTAACTAAGGCATATCCCTAGTCTCTAATACTTTTATCATAAAGGGGTGTGGTTTTTGTCTTTCACTATGTTTATGTGGTGCATTACATTTATCAGTTTACCTGGGTTGAACCATCCCTGCATCTCAGGGATGAAGCCAACTTGATCATGGTGGATAATCTTGATGTCTTCTAGGATTTGATTTACAAGTTATTTTATTGAGAATTTTTGCATTGATTGTCATAAAGGGATATTGGTAAAAATTTTTTCTTTTCTGTTACCTTTTTGTGTGGCTTTGATGTCAGGGTAATTAGTGGCATCATAAAATGAATTAAGCAATATTCCTTCAGTTTCTATTTTGTGGAATAATTTGAGGAGTGTGGCCATTAATTTGTCTTTGAATGTCTGATAGAATTCTGTGCTGAATCCATCTGGCTCTAGTTTTTTTGTTGCTGGGGGTAGGAGCTTTTAATCAGTGTTTCTATTTCACTAGGGGTTGTGGGTCTTGTATTAATCAAGAGTTCTCTAGAGGAACAGAACTTCTAGAATGAATCTATGTATATTAAAAGGGAATTTATTACAAAAGCTTACAGGCTACTGTCCAGCTAGTCCAACAATGTCTGTCTGCTGATGGAAAATCCAAGAATGTAAGTGTTGTTCATTCAACAACAAGCCTGGATGTTTCTACTTGTCTTCAATAATCCTTAGAATCCCCAAAAAAAGGTTCTAAGCAGCAAAGGAATGCCTCAGCATTATAGATGAACTTGCCTGTGAGAGAGAGGAGGGGCAAGCAGGCAAAAAGCAAAAGCTTCCTTCTTTCTTGTCCTTTTATTATGGGACCCCCCCATTCCTCTTAGAGCACATAATTTTCTGACCAGCCCTAAACCTGCTCAAATATAATTTTGGGTGGTATCTTGACACCATGAAGAAGTGCATCGTGAACAGGTGTTTGCTTAGGATTGCTTCACTTCACTATTTGCTTTTATTTCATGGAAAAGGCAGTTAAAATGATGTATATCAGATTTGGAGTAAGAAGCCAAATGATTTCGGAAACATTACCAGAGCTTCTCCTCATTGCGAGAGCCAATTCCTGAGGTCTCACAGGGGCCGTACATTTTCACAGCTTACAGGAATCACATCCTATTTGGAAAAGATTTTTATTTTTTTTTCCCTTTTCTTGCTGATGTCATCTATGTTGCTATGGAAAAGAATTGATTGCCGCATGACACTGCTGGAAAAATCAACACTGATGAATTTCCCCAGAGCAAGCAGTCTACTACAGAGCTAGTTTTTTGATTAGGCTTGCTAAAAATTGTTACAACTAATAACCAAAAAGCAATGTGCTTTTTCCAGAACTAAGTTGCTATACAAGCCTTCTGAAGTGTGTGAATGCAAAGCCTCCTTAATTACCAGAGAAAATCTTAAATACCTGGTAGCGTGTGTTGACTGAGAAAGAAAGCATGCTTTGTAAAGGACTGAGTGTTATTTCTATTACCTGGAACTGTTTGCTTAGAAATAGCTGTTTCAGTGTTTTAAACATTTATGTCTAGCTTTACCTACCAGCTGTATGGTACTAGATGGGTAAGATGTGCACCCCTTGGAAGAGGTTAAGGAGAATTCACTGGGACTCCCTGCTGGTCATTCTTTCATTCCTTGCTCCTTCACTCAGTTGCAAGGTCAGATATCAGGGTTATACTTAGGGTGCTTCAGGTGGCATATGACCATAAAAAGGAGGTAGTGAATCCAGAACAAGTTTCTAGACACTGGACAGTAAGTGTACTTCTATATAATATATGATATTCCTATTGGAGTCCTAGTTACGTTCCTGTTGATTTGATAATGTACCCCAGTAAAAACCAGCTTAAGGCAGAAAGGGTTTATCAGCTCACAAGTCCAGGTTACAGACCATCTCTGCACGGAAGTAAAGGCAGTTGGAAATTGAAGCAGCTGGAGTCAACCTACTATTAGACTGGTCTTCCAGACAATCACAAGACTTCTAAACAGTCTTACCTGCAGGCAAATCTAATCTAGCTCCTTCTCGTTGAAACACCCTTTCCAGATGTCCTACTTAGCTGTTACTGTCCACTTGCACAAGGCTACAGTCATTTGAGAGGGAAGTCTCAACTGACTTCCTAGATCAGATTAGTCTAGTGTCTTGCATTTGGGAAATTTTCTTGATTCTGAGTTGATGTAGGAGGGCCCAGCCCGCTGTAGATGGCACTACCCCTAGGCTGGTGAGCCCGGATTTATAAGAAAGCTATC
>CABHPQ010169214.1:0-27086 GCA_902168405.1 Peromyscus aztecus
GACCAAGACCATTGTCTCTACCTCTTTCAGATGCCATCAATTGTCAACAGCTCCTCAGCTTGGGATGGGTGCTCATGAACCCCTTCCCCGCTGTGTTCAGCATTCTTTTACAGAATCCTTTGCCACTTGTCACTAGGGTCTTTTGGTACATGAAAGTTCATGAGGTCCAGTAAGCATTTGTCCCCATTTTCCTTCTAGAAAATAAGTTGGAGATGCCACCTTAAACAAATAGGAAGAAAAATGAATGGACATGCCATCCTGGCTATAATTTGCAATGTTTCCAAGGTTAATTTTTCCTTGAGGAAAATACAGTAAGCAGTCATTCACTTCAGAAGGTCAGCGTCTTATTTGTAGTCATCTAAAATGGGAATGTTAATAAGAACACAATTAGAATAAACAGTCTACAGCCCATGTGAGAATCATCAACGTTATGAACAAGAAGAGGCATTTACGAGATAAAACATAATTGCTGAAATCGGGTTGCGGAGAAGGAGGAGATTAGATTGAGACTATGCTGTGGGATTTTAATCAGATCCTTGTTCTTCTTTACAGCTTTCTAACCTGCTTGCCTCTTCATATCAGGCACACCGTGATCCTCCTCTTGGGTCTGGAGGGAAGAGAGAGTGCACATCACAAACAAGGTACTGAATGTGTACTTTTCCACCTGCGGCTGTGGTTGGTTCAGCCTCTCTCTCTGTGTGTTCCACTTTTTGCTGGGGCCTTATCCTCGTGTCTGCAGGTGGCGTCTTTTCTTCTGTAACGGCACAGCTGACGTCAGTGAGAGAGGTGCCCAGATTTTCTCTATCCCCGAGGGATTGGTCGGATCCCAACATACCTCTAAAAAGCATCCTAAAAACAGTGGAATAGGCAATATTGTAGAAAGGAGCTTTAAGTTTCTGCTTTTGGAGAATGTCAAGGAAAACATTCAGTTAATCAGCAGCTATTCACTGAAACTTGTTTCGTTTTCATGTTTAGCTTCCCCATCTGCTATCTATGGCTACAGCAGGACATGGTGGGCCGATGGGACGTCTACATCATTTAGACGTTGCTTGTGTGAAGGTGGGAGGCTCCTATGCCGCCTGAAGATGCAGGGAGGAGCCAGCAGGTGAAGATCATAGTCATAGTCACAGTCATACTTCCTAGTCATACTGCTAAGTCGTACAGCCCTGGTTCTTATTTAGTTATGCAAGCACTCTGCCTTCGTTTCTTTATCAGTAAGTAGTAAGTGGGCAATAATAGTATCTCCCTCCCAGGATGGAGGCAGAGTGCTCAGAACTGTCTGACACTTTGTAGCTCATGAGCTGGGAGTGGAGGAGGCTGAGAATAAGAGTGATTCCACTTTGCATTTCATGTGCGATGTGACTGAACTATATAAAATTAAAGTGACTCATTAAAAAGTGTTCCAGCTACAGAGGCCTTTTTTTCCAACCCCGACACTTCGGTGTAAGAAACTTCTTTCTCTTCTTGAAATCAGATTTAATCTGATGGAATCCTTGATCTCATTCTAATGGCAGGAAATTCGGTTTCAGTAATGACTGACGTTCTTTCCATGTCTGTGTTGGGCATAGGGGGCCAGTGACAGTGGGACGGGCTGACGATGGAGTCTCATGTTGTCAGTTTATATGGATTGAACTTAGCAGTTTCTGCAGGGGAGATGCTCTGCTGCCTTCCTTAGAGGCCATAGCTTGGATTGTTGTAGGGCTGGGTACCTGGGCACACATTCCTTTTGTGGCCCTGAATCTCTCCCATCTTCAGAGCCTCCTTGTGGTAGGTCCTCCAGATCCCAAAAAGGTTTATGCTCCAAGCTTTTGCCATCTTTCTTTCAGACAAATTCGTCTGTCCTACACCGTGAACTCTTCTTAAAACACCCAAGACCTGGTGGCCATCTTGGAGCAAGGAGGGCAAATGACAGGACAAGGAAGACGCGCTTTCATTTCTCACCATTTGGGCTTCGATGTTGGCTGCAGAGGGCAGAACACGGGAGAGGATTTCTGCTGCGGCTCCTTTGATGTTGTTTTAGACGTTCCGTCATCTCTCTTAGTCACTGACATCAGTGACTCATGGGTAATGGCTGTCAGCAGAGTTTTAGAAATTTCTGGTCTGCTTTGTGGCCCACATATGAACTAGCATTAGTAGTATTTTTCCCACAATGCAGATCTCAAAGGTCAAAATTGTCTTATTTCTGACATATTTTTCTGCAAGTGATTATGTCAGTTTCTGTTGCTTAGAATCTCTCTCTCTCTCTCTCTCTCTCTCTCTCTCTCTCTCTCTCTCTCTCTCTCTCTCTCTCCACACACACACACACACACACACACACACACACACACACACACACTCCCTCTCTCTCTCTCACACACACCACATACAGTTCACAAAACTATAAGTTCCATGTTTTAGAATAATGTTGAAAAAACTCTGTTCTATGATACAATATGACTCTACTGTTAAAGATTTACTGGAACACAACCATGTTCATTTCCTTCCCTATTGTCCATGATTCCTTTTATGCCAAGCAACAGAACTGAAGAGTTGTGACAGATGCTGTGTGATGTGAAAAACCTGAAATATCTGCCCTTTGTCCCTTTGCAGGAAATGTCTACCGACACCCGCTAAACAAGTGTATGGGGGTGTGGGGTTCGGTCAATGGAAAGAAGACATGGATTTCCTCTTTGTCTATCTTTATTATGTTTTCTGGTGAGATGGTAAATGAAGATTTCATCTTTCTATTGTTACATTGCTTTTACAATACATGCCACCGGGCATCTATAGATGCTTTCATATAGCTCTCTCCCTTACCGTTTTTATTTGACAAACTGTGTTGACTTAAGCATTTACTGAAGACTGACTTTGCGCCAGGCATTGATATAAGCATGGAGGTCATGACCATAGACAGTATCGGAAAAATGTCTCTTTTTTCATGGAGATGACAATCTTGACCAAGTAATAGAAATACAAATGCCTCCAGAGACTAGGCTGGAAATATGAGTGCATGAAGCAGGCCAACCGTAAAGTGTAGATTCACTTTCTTTGGCTATTAAATGTGTAAAAATAGTGTTCACGCCCATGGAGCTTGGCTGTTTCTGTTCTTCTTAAAGCATGAATTCCTCTTGGGTTATTCATCACCTTTTCAATTCTGATGCATTTCCTTTCTGTGGTAGTTTGAGTGATAATGGTTCCCATAGGCATATATATTTGAACATGTGGTCTCCAGTTAGTGGAACTGTTTGGGAAGGATATGGAGGTATATCACTGGGGGGGGGGGGGCAGAATTTGAGGTTTCAAAAGGCCAGACCATTTCCAGAGAATTTTATACAGTTCTCACATAGTAAATGCAAACTGATAGACTATTTAAAGTATTATTACTTGGCACATACATTCAGTTTGGGCTACATAGTATTTTTAAAGCTAGTCAACATCAAAAACTAAAAATTTTCATAAAGTCCAGAGCAGTTGCCCAGCTTCTGTCTTTCTCTTCTCTATGGAAGAGGGTAAGGAGGAATCAGAGGTAAAAGACAAGTAATTGTGTTCCTATGTGATAATAATGATAATAATGTGATAATAATGATAATAATAATGAGTAGCTGGTGGACCCATTAGCTCTCTCTGCCCTCATGCTTATGGCTCAAGACGTAAGCTCTCATCTACTGCTCCAGAGCTGTGCTTGTCTTCCTGTTGACATGCTCCCTGCCTGCCATGATGGCCATAGACTCTAACCCTTGGAGCTATAAACCCCAGACAAACCCTTTCTTCTATGTGTGGCCGTAGTCATGGTGTCTTATCACTGCTACAGGAAAGTAACTATGATGCCTTCTATGAGAAAAGGAATAACGTATGTTGACAAAAGAGGACTGAGACCCATGTTTCACTTCAACAAGTTGATAAAAAGTCACTTTAGTGTCAGGGAGGCAATACGGACTGGGGAAGATGGTGACACGCTGGTAACAAACCCTTTCCTCACCAGCCACTCAACACCAGGATGTTATTATCACATAGGAACATAGTGTTTTTCTTCTCCCCTCTAATTCATCCATGTTCTCTTCTTCTGAGAGGAGAAAGACAGGAGCTGGGTCTGGATTTTATGTAAATGTTTAGTTTTTGATGTCAGCTTATTTAAAAAAATACTGTGTAGTCCAAACTGAATATATGTGCCAAGTAATAATTTTTAAAAAATAGTTTAAAGCTGGGCGGTGGTGGCCCACGCCTTTAATTCCAGCACTCGGGAGGCAGAGGCAGGCAGATCTCTGTGAGTTCAAGGCCAGCCTGGTCTACCAAGTGAGTTCCAGGAGAGACGCAAAGCTACACAGAGAAACCCTGTCTCAAAAAACCAAAAAAAAAAAAAAAGTTTATTGGACGTCATTTGCTGTATGTGAACTGTATAAGGTATTTGGGAATGTGTAGCCTGATTAAAAAAAAAACTACGGAATTACTAAGGATTCCTTAATTTTGTGTTGTTATTCTTATTTTGTAAATAAAAATGTTTAAACAGAAGTAACTTTCCGAGGTCTGGGAAAAACTTCTTTCTTTTCTCCCTAAGAAAATACTTCCAGAAACATGGACTTTTAAAAGAGTTTAGACACAATCTATGTTGACATTCTTGCAAACCATAAAATGTTGTACAGATATCGAATTATGAAGTGATGAAAAAGTTTCCTCATGATCTGTAAGAGGGAAGGAAGGAGAAATTCATTTGTTTCCTTGCTGAGGACAGACTTGGACAAGAACATCCACATGTGTTGAGAAAGGTGATTTCTGATGATGGCTGGGGGCGGGGGTGGCTGGTTGAGGAAAGGCCAGAACATGGTTCCTGCACCTTTGTGGGAAGTTCTTTGAAGCATTGGTGCCTGAAAAATGTTGGATAGTGTGGTGACATGTTGTGTACCCTAATAAAGCTTTCCTGAGGATTAGAGAAGCAAAGCAAGCCACAGCCACCACCTATTACCTCACCAACTCCATGAGTCATCTGACTGAAATCCTGTGAGTCTTCACCTGAAAGGGTCTCAGCTGAACTGCTTTAGTTCCTGTTTCCTCATGCCTTATGTACCTTTCTCTGCCCTGCCATCACTTCCTGGGATTAAAGGTGTATGTGTTTCCCAGTACTGGGATTAAAGGTGAGTTCCACCAGTGCCTGGCTCTGTTTCTAGTGTGGCCTTGAACTCACAGAGATCCAGATGGATCTCTACCTCCCGAGGGATAGGATTAAGGGTGTGTGCTACCAATGTCTGGCCTCTATGTCTAAGCTAGTGGCTGGCTCTGTCCTCTGATCCTCAGACAAGTTTATTAGGGTACACAGCATATCACCATAGGATAGAAATAAATCATTCTGGCATTCATTTAGAAAACTGAATATAGTTGTGTGACACACACACACAAATGGGTCTATTGGACGTGTGCTGGGAAAGTTAGGAAATCACTGAATTGTAGTAGCCTGAAGGGCCATGCTAGAGAATTTAGATTTTATTCTGCAAGAAAATAGGCATTGTTGGAGGTTTTGGACAGGCAAGAATTATATTTCTACTTAAAAATGTGAATCCTTAATGGTGGCTGTTATGATAGATAGCTTTGGGAACTGATCAGAGACCAGCAAGCATGTCTGTTCATCTAGGAAGATATCCAGCAAGTGCAGAGGACATTTTGTATGGTAGGGTAGGACAGAGGAGAAGCATCCATACTCCTTCTCATGTCTTCCTTGGAGGTGATTTTTTGATGTTGGTTATATAGTAAAGAAGAATAAGAAAATATTTGGATTTAGGCTATAGTTTGATTTCAGAGAAACCAAAACACTCTTGTTATTGAATTTGATTCTGTTCCCCCACCAGAGGTTGAGAGAAATAAAAACAGTGGACAGAATGCAGAAAGATAGTTTTTGTTTTGTACCACTTGAGTATGTGAAGGAAAGCTCATTTTCTTTTCTCTTTTTTTTCCCTGGCACCTCATGATGCTCTGATGTTCATGCAACTGGGCATACTGCTTGTGAGCACTGGATGTGCAGTAAGCATGATGGCACTTCTGCCATGATCGTGGGAAACTGTTAATGGCCTCTCTTTAGCCTGTACTTCATTCATTTGCTTCAGAGTATTATCTGGAATTATTCAGGATTTCTATCCTGTTTAGAGACTCGGACTGACTTGTTTTAGTATCAGCTCTTGGCTGCTTAGGCAGGTTGTTTCATTTGTACATGTTTTTATTTTTTTCTTTCCTCTTCAGAATACTTTGTCCAGCAGCTAATAACTTGTTTGGTTGTGTTGGAAGCTGGTTTCCTAGGATTCCTGGAAACAGCCCACTCAGATAAGAAATAGTCAGCAGACTTCATCTGGCATGGACGTTTCCCAGGTATAGGTCAGTTTCAACATCTGTAGATGTCTGAAGGAGTGTAGGTATCTGATATCTCTTTGAAACTCTCTATTTTCCAGGTTATCTGTCTCAGGAAACAAAAATGTATGCAGGTGGATTCAAACCAGCATTATTCATTGACCACAGTGGTTGTGAGAGTTAATAGTTGCTGAGATCCATGCTTTGGAAGATTACTTATTAGGCTGGGCAAATGTTTCTTCAAAGACATCCTGGCTACTTCATTCAAAAGGCAATGAATGGGTCCTGGACACCTGCCATCTATCGTTTCTCTCCAGCAAAACTGCCCTTCTACATCATATGTTAGATTTAGTGCAGGGAAAATTTCATCACCAAATAACGTCTTGTTTCCTATGTAGGAAAAAGCAATGAAGTAGTCAGTAAGAGTGATGTCAGAAGTGAAGATAAAATGTCCTGGTTTTTGCTTTTTGGTTTTTTTTGTTTGCTTTTTTGAATATGAAGTTGTTTTAATTTTATTTCTAAAGTTATAAGTAAATACATGTTTAGATCAGGAAATATATACGTGTGTGTGTATATGTGTGTGTTGTAATACCTTATTTTAAAAATGAGCTTTTTAAAAAAAATGGTCGAAGTGTGATATCTCAAATTTGGCAGACTGGCCTCGGTTCTACTTTAGATCAGTCTTCTGTGTGTGATGTGGATAAATTACTCACCCTCTGGGCCTCAACTGCCTCAGTGCAAAATGAGGGTCACACCAGCTGCTTTCAAGGGTGGTGTGGAGAATGAAGCAGGCTGTGCATAGAGAGCGCTCAGCCGTGTGTATTGTAGAGGGAAGTCCCTCCCCGCAAACGGTATCTATAATTATTGCTGAGTGAGAGCCTTCCAATAATTGAGCTTACACATTTTGTTTAACTTTCACATATAATTTTGGAGTATATTATTTCAGATATTACTTTGTAGGATTTGAAACACGAATGAATGGCTTAGAATCTAGGTTCTTCTATTTGCTCAACCATGACTGAACTTTCACCTACTCAAGCACTTACTCATTGGAATTTGGTTCCATTCTGTGCCAGTGTCTAAGTTCTGGGGATAAGGAGAGGTAAAGACAAGGTCTTTATTACTAGTATGTCTTGGCATTCTAATAATACAGGCAGGCAATAAAAAAAGGGATAAAGTAAGACAATTTGGAATGCTGCTATAAAAAATAAAAATACACCATTGTGTTGAGGAGTAATTAGAAGGGAAGATCGTGTGATTGAGGCTGAGACCAAGTATTTCATGCAGGTTTCAAACTGCAAAAATAACAGAAAACGCAAAAAAAAAAAAAACTGTGAAGAACATTCTAGAATGAGAGAATTGTCAGTGTCAAGCCTAGAAGAGTTGGTGGAGGGTAGAAAGAACTGGAATGCAGTTCGTAAGGAGTGGTAGACCATGAGGGCACAAAGGAACTTGGGACTGGACTATGTTAACTGTGGAGGAAAGAAATTGAAAAGAACTTAAGAATAATAGGAAGCCAGTGGGAAATTTTAATCAGTAGAAGGACGTGTTCTGGTTTTTATTATTTGGCATTATTTTTTGTGGACATGTTTCTTCCTGCTTTTAAACATAAACTTTAAAAAAGATATTCTTTCACAATTTCACACACGTGATCACATTCCCTCCCCCATTAGCTCCTCTTACCTACTTTCCATGTTGCCCTTCCTTCAGGGTTACCTGCCTGAGTATTGTGTGTGTGTATGTGTGTGTGTGTGTGTGTGTGTGTGTGTGTGTGTGTATGCTACAGTTTGAGCAGAAGAAACATTCTAGTGACTGCACCTTTGAGGAATAAGGCTGTCCCTCTCCCAGCAAGTATTAATGGCCTCTCTAGCTCTTCAGGGAGAGGTGGGGTCTCAAAACCCCCACCCATGATGGAATGTTGATGGACCCAATGTTGTGCAGTGGAATCCATTTCTTGAATGTGTTAAGTGCTGCATGGTGGTAGACCTGCCAGGGAGATGTTGACCGAGTGAATGAGAAACAGTCTTAGGAGAACACTAGCATGTGTAAATAACCATGAAACACAGGAAGGTCCTGGCATTGGTATACACAGCTGCTATGGATTGGAAATTGTGTCCCCTCCTAAGTGCATATGGTAAAGCCCCACTGAGACTGCATTTGGAGGAAGGCATTAAGGAAGTCACTGAGGCCAAAGAGGTCATTAGCAGTAGGGCTGGTGACTTAGAAGAAGAGAGTGAGACATCAGCGCGCTCTCTCTCTCTCTACCCTGCAGGAAACAATGAGTGTTGTTGGGACATGGGTGATAACGGAGTTATATTTTCGCATTTTTCTGTCTTCATTTTGTCTTAAAAAATGTATGTGATGAAAGGAACAAATTAGGTAATAAAAAACAGGCTACAAAATAGACTAAGTATGGAGGAGATAAAGATTATTTATCTCAAGTGGGAATATGCATTTTTTTTTCGGAAATAAGAGAAGCAAAATTATATCCTTCTGTTCATATCTGGAGCTAATGTCTGTGACAGGCCAAGGTTAAGGGTAATAGCAAAGGACCCTCAAGTGGGCTAGGCTTGGCTGGCCAGAGAGGCCGGGGCTGGGCTCTCACACGAAAGTACTGTGAGGCAGGCCAGCAGGTGGGTAGATGGGATCTGAGAGCTTGGCAGTGGTCTGTAGCAGATGTCCTGGCTGGTGAGTTAGGGCTCTTAAGTTGGCAGCAGGCAGGCAGCGAGTGTCCAAGCAGGCAGGTGGTGGGTGTGAAGAGGGCTCGTGGTAAGTAGGTGGTGCTGATGATGCTCCTGGTACAGGGCCTGACCTCCGTTTCATGAGTGGAAAGGGAGGAAGTGAAATTCAAGTCCAGATGAATTAGGACTAGTCAGGAAATCAGGATAGCCCTTGAGTTCTTGAAAATGGGTTACAGTGTGGAAGTTTGGGCAAAAGAACCCCTGAGCCTGACGCTATTTGGAGTCTACAGGTGGGAGTGTGGTATTTATAGCCACGCAGCTTGGAGGCCAAGAGAGAAAACCAGTGAAGTAGGCTGAGGTGTGATGATTTACTGTGCCCGAGGGGGGAAAAAAAAACCTCAAAAACTTAAAAATGTTAGTTTCAGAATGGACCTTTAAAAGCCATCTTATTCAACTCTTCCAGTTTATAGAATAGGAAACCAGTTGGATATGACCTGCACAAAGCACCGGTAATTGCTTTCCACAAGCTAATCCAGCTGAGCCTCTTAACATTCTGTGAATTACATAGTATTATTTTTATTTACAGGCGGATCGGAGAAGTTAAGAAACTTCCTTGATGTCAGACCGCACTGTCAGTATTTTTATCCAGATCTGTACAGAATGGAAACCTGTGATTACATAGCAAGTTATGGTAGACTTGACTCTAAAATTCAGCGTTCTTGACATGTAGGCTTATTCTAACATAACATAAAGACCTGTACTTTTTTCATTGCTTGGGCAAAATACCTGACAGAAGTCATGTAAGAGAAGAATTTATTTTGGCTCATGGGTCAAGGTGTGGGATACAGTCTAGTCTGGCAGGAAGGCACGGCAGTGGGAATTGTAATATTGTGTCCAGACAGAAGAAGAGCGTCTAATGATGGCACTCATGTCTCATCACCCCCTACCCGAGTCATCTCTATAGACCTTCATTTCAAGACTCCAGCCCTTGGGTTGGTGCTACCCACATTCAAGGTGGGCCTCTCTGGATGTAACTTCTAGATGATTCCAAATTCATTCAAGTTGGCAGTGAAGATTAACCATCACACAGGCATTGACTGAACTTGAGACAATCTATGATTTCAATATTTTTTTTTTCATCTTACTTGAGCTAAAAAAGGGGAGGCTTAGTGGATGGTAAATTATACTGGAAACACTGGGTTCCTGTGTAGTAAGGATGTGGAATATCTGATTTATGCCCCAAGTGGCTTCTAACACAGAGGGATGGGTTAATAGATCAGACTGTATCTTTGATTTTTTTTAAGTTGACTTTTTTTTCTATGTATAACTTTAGTGGAGGAAAATCCGAGCAGGCTAATGTTTAAAAATAAAAAAGCAAAAAAAAAAAAATTGAATAGGAAAGTTCTAGCCAAGTGTTTTGGAGCTCTTTTTTGGCAAGAGGTGAGCTGATAGAGTTGGGAGGCTAATGACACCCTTGCAGCCTACTATCAGAGAACTATTAGCCCCACAGTGGGAGTGGGAAGACAATGGGAGCAATATGCTGGGACAAGGGGAGCCGTTTCCAAAGCCACCTGAAAAGCTGAATAATTACAGAGAGGTACCTGAAATTTAGCCAGAAACAAGGAATGGACAAGTCACTTAACACCTTTATTCATCCTGTCTGAATCACAGAGAAAAGCTCTTCAGCTACTTCTCTCATGGAGACACGGGAATCCATGTAATTTCTGTCGCAAGAAACTTCCAGCTATTTCCCGAAGCATTCTGTCCAAAGACAATGTATTGTTATTACCATTTCTTTCTGCTTCGTGTGTAGGGAGCGTTTTTGAAGATGTTTCAAATGATTCGGGTGAGTCATGGATAATACGGTCTCCATCTGCCGGGAGCTTGAGGTCTGTGAAGAGTAGATTATTTCTCCAGCACCTACCAGCAGCAGTGTTAACGAACATGTCTGTGATACACAGAGAAGAGCACATTGTTATATTGTGTGCAGCACCTTCCTGTTAGCCAGGAAGACGATTCTCTTTGTCAATCTATAGGCTCCACTCTTTTCTCCTTCCTGCCCAGATCCATTGGGTCTAGGATTTCTCTTTGCCTAGAGATGCTGTTTTGCCCTCAATCACCTTTACTAACCATGACTTTTCCTTCCTCTTCTAAACCTGGCTTACACTTTTTTGGATTACCATGGCATGTACACTGTAGTATATAGATATTAATCCTTTTCTGACTGTCTTACATTTTCTGTTTTTGTGACTGGATTCTCAGCCCTTAAAGGACTCCTTTTATTTTCAACATTAATTTTTTGTGTCCTAATGTGTCAAATATGGTTTCAGGTGTGTGACAGCACTTCACAAATGTACCTTTGCTTTCCTTTCTTCCCTCCCCTCCCTTCCTCCCTTCTTCTCCCTTCTTTCCTCTATTCCTCCCTATCTTTCTTTCTTCTCTGGCATTGGTTAAACAAAGATGAAAAGCGAATTTACTTTAATCTTGAAACTTTTCTTTTTCTATGTGATGCCAGGGAGTCAACGGTTCCCGAGCATCTAGCTCTGAAGCATCTGTTTAGTGCATTGTGGGAAAACAAGGATGCTTTTCATTTCAAGTCAGTTTGGAGCAAGTATTATAAACAAAATGAACCAGGGGGTAAGAAAAATGTGGCCCTTTCCATGTAAATTTCACTTTTTCCTATAGTGAAATAAATTTAGAAAAGTATTTATGATGTGACATGGAAAAGAGACTGTACACTTGGGCATGAAGAATGGTTGATGGGGATGATGGAGAAAAGTTGGCCAAAATGTTTCACCTAAACATTGTATATTTTGGGTAAATTCTGGATATCTATATTAGGAGAGTAGATTTTTATTAAGGAATTTTTTTATTCATTTTACATACCAACCACAGATCCCCTTTTCTTCCCTCCTCCCGTCCCTCCAGCCTTCCCCCCACAACCCTCCATTCCCTCCTCCCACAAAGTAGATTTGAAGTGGTTTCACTATTAAAAATGTTAAACAAATCAAGTAAGGTGGCAGTCATTGGCTTGATTTAGTCATGGCTTTGATTCACACATATGTCAAGACATTGTGTCATATACCATACACATAGTTCTTTTGTCAATTATACCTTAATGAAGCTGGGAAGGAAAAAAAGGAACTTTTAATTCTAAGACTCAGTTCTGGAAGTTAGATGAGGTGGTAAAGAACACTCAATGTAACTGATCCTACGGAAACATGGGTCCAGTATCGACAGTGCTTTAAAAATTTCAGAAAAATCCAGAAATTGAAATTTTAATATACAATTCCATTTATTTTCCCAAATGCTGTTAGTGAATTAAAACAAAATTTAAAATAACCCTGTGACCCTGAGTCCTTTGTCTCTTTGGCCTCTCTTGCCTCAGCCTTCCAAATCCTGGAATCAGAGGCATGGTCCACCACATGTGGCTTCCTGTCTACACAGTCTTCGATGTAACACATTGATGGGAAGTTTGCGTTTATTTTCTTATGCACATGATGAGAAGTCATTGAACAGTCTTTATAGGAATGACGTAAGGTAATTTTCTGAACAAATCCTTGTGGCCACTGGGTAGAGAGTGGCTTTGAGGAGACGTGAGTGGAAGAAGGGGAATGAGAAGAACATTATAATGGTCTAAGTGAGAGAAGATGGCCTCAGAATGTGGGGTGACAAGTAGAAGAATTTGTTTCATTTCCAAGTTAGTATCAACAGGGAAAGGGGGAATGAAGGATGCCACAGGGGGGTTAGGGTTGAAGCAGCAGATAATGGTGCTATCTACTGGGATGGTGAGGAGGATAAAAAGACATTCCAGGAGTTCCAGTGGTTTCTCAAGTTCCTCACAGCAAATGTTCACTCACTATTTTTTTTTTTTAAGCCTACAGCATTTCTATTTGGGGTTCATCCAGGTAGCCATTTTTATTTCTTTCATTGGTTGCTCCCAATAGTCTACTATAGTTTTCATTGGCTTTTTGACCCAACAGTTCTGGGTAAACAATTTTAGATGTCTCAGAAGTTGTGATTTTTTTTTTAGTTGACCTCTTTAATTGCACTATAGTTAGAAAATAGATTCTGGGGTCAGCGGATAAAGCACTTGATCTTTGAGTGTGAGTTGCCTGAGTTCAGATCCCCAGACTCATGGAAAAAACAAACAAAAAGCCGAACAACTGAGGTACAGAGTGATAGAAGGTGAGGCCCAAGTCAGTCTCTTCACACACAAATGAGCACACTCACATACATACTTACACATCACATAAGGTATATATATATATATATATAAAATATGTAATATATAATAAAATATAGTCTTTCCAAATTCGTATTTTATGCATTTATTGGTACTTCCCTTTTATTTCAAAAGAACCCAAAAGTGGTTCTTTTGAAAAACCTTTAAAAAAATCAATTTAACATTTCTAAAGTCTTCAGCATCTTAGAAATCTTCCCAGAATGTCTTACTCAGATGTAATTCAAGAAAGAATTATCATTTTTTAAAAAACATGCCCTATTTGCTTTATTTTTAAAACTACATGTGCCATAAAAATGGATGTCTGAGGTCATTTATACCATTTTTTTCATATGCCTTTTCAGGCAAATAAACTGAAAATTTGCTAGGAGCTATTTTATTTTTGTTAATTAGTTTTTATTGTGTGTACGTAGGTGTATGGTGTAGGTAGGTGTGGCACAGATGTAGGTCATAATCTGTTCTCTTTTTCCACCTTTTCCTCAGTGCTGGGATCCAAGTCAGGTCATCAGACTCACAATGGAGGGCTATCATCAGTGAAGATACCCCGAAGTCCCACATCCATTTCCTTTAACTTGGACTTTGACAAAAGCTAATGCCATTTTGAACTTTGTTCGAAAGGATTCAAACTGTAAAGACAAGAGCATTGCAGATAGTGTTTGAGATGCTGTCTCAAAGCACGGCACTATTCTAAGGCTCCGCTTGGCCTGTGGACCTTTCTGTCCTGCATCTTCCCTCTCCTGCGTCTCTCTAGGGCCCTCAGATGCTCTTGTTACCTTCTGCTTCAGAGCCGTCATTTCTGGTTTTGGATGATGTCTACAAAGCACTGAGTTTCTTGATATTTCCTTTCTGGTTACATGTTCCACAGCAGCTCATCCATGGAGTGATGGTCACTTGTTATTAACCCCTTTACTGGATCTTTTAATCTCCTTTCCAGTAAGTGCTCAGGCAGAGAACACTCTTGACAAATACCTGGTTTTCACTGCATTCACATGATTTGTTTTGTTTGCCTGTTTATTTTCTTATTGCTATTATTATTTTTTAGCTTTCTTTTTCTCTTTTGGTTCCTACTTGAAACCTCCTGGGAGAGTAGAAATTGTTTATTTTGTAAGCAAAGGTAATTCTTTTTCACTTATTATAACAAGGTATTCAACATTAAATCTGTTTATCCCACACAGACTTGGACTTCAGCTTACATGTTATTATAGTCTCTTTGTGAGTGACTAAACTCAATTTTCAAGAGAAAGAATATTGAAAAGAGTCTAATGAAGCCCAATTGCAGCCCAAAGCCCGTGGAGAAAGAGCCCCTCTCTTCTACGGCAGGTTTTGAAATATCGCCAAACTAAAGGTTGTACTCGGGGTGAGACAAGGTCAAGAGTCCAATTTCTCTCCCAACTGTTAGCCAATATTTCTAGTGTAGACTGAAAAATAAGCGGTTTGCCAGTTACTAAGTAGGCTTGAATACATTATCATCGGCAAAAAATTATATGAGAGTTAAGTGTAAGCTCAGAAAGAGAGAAGCCTGGGATAGCTTTCTCCTTCTCTCCAGTCCTCGCTTCATTTCAGCTTGCTTCTGGAAGAAGCAATCAGCAGTGGTTTAGAATACCCTGGTGTTCCTGTGATGTGCACTCACCGAAAATCATTGATGTTTCTGCTTTAACCAGATTTAGCTGCTTTGGGTTGAAAGCTCTGTGCTGTTTGAAATCCCATTTTACTAAACCAGCCAGTGAGTAAAACCACTGAGTCCTTCAGGAAAATTCCATCTCACAGTTAGAGGAAGCTGTTAATTACAGTTACAATCAGCTCTAAAGCACTACCTTAAAGGTGCAGGACTTCTGCCTGCTCCAGCTGGTCTTTGTATCCAGCCCATGTGGTGCCATTCAAGTGGCATCATGTGGCTTAGCTTCTTTTGATGTGTTTCCCGGGAGCCTATGATTACTATGTCCCTGGAGAAAGCTTTGAGATTGAGGCCACAGATTTTTTTCAGGCATCTTGTTCCTTTTTCCATTTCTCGGATTGCAGGCCTCTCTGTTACCCCATCCCTCTTTAGTAAAACAGCTAATTCTTAACAAATAAACCCAAACCAGCTCTACACTCAATTACTTGTATAACTGGTCCCTTTGCACAGAAAATGCTACCTTGGGAACTGGGACAAATTGTAGGCTTATGGATTATGAAGTTTTTTTTTCACCTTAATGAAAATTTAATTTGTTATGAATGGTTCATCATAACATATGCCAAGAGGAGCGTGCCAGAAATAACAATCTGAAGGAACACACGGGATCCAACGCTTCCATACTTTTCCGAGAGGAAAAGAGATCATTGAAACAACACATGTCAGATTCTGTTACCGTCATACTGTTGAGGCCATCTGTTAAAACCCAAGATCAGGACCCGCTACGTTCATTGAATCTGCAGTTCTGGAAAGGACACTGTCACATAAAATTAAGTTGATTCTGTTAAAAGGGGTGTACCTGAGGGATTAATTTTGTTTTATTCTAAAGGATGAGCTCATATATATATATATATATATATATCTCCACATAGATGGAGCAGTTTTTAAAAAAGTGTATTCAAATCTGCCTCACAACACTAGTTTTTCAGTTTTTGAAGCACAAATTGCAATGATAATTTGTATATGTGGATAGATATTTGAATGTGTGCGTGTGAAGATGTTGAATCTAGTTGTATGCCTGATAGAGTTGGTGCTCAGAATCCTTTGGCTTTTAGAATAAATCAAGGATGACCATAATAGAATATCTGATAGTTCCTAAGTGAAAAAGAATGCACTGTTTCCTTTCATATTCTGATGAGGCTTGAAAGGCAGAAGGGAAAAGTGGTTTTTAATGAGATGCTTGCTCACATCCCAGCCATTCTTGCTTTTATATTGAAATATCAAGCTGTTTTTATTAAACAATAACGACACAGGCCTCCCAGTTTCCTAGAGCATTTCTTTGTGTATGATTTCGTGTTCCTGTGAGCAATCCATTTGTATGTGTTCTGCGTGTCTCTAGGTAATCTTGTAGTATGCCCTCCCATCAAACAAGTTACAAAAGAGTAAAACTGCCCTCTCTCTTTCTATTTCCTAGCTCTGATCAGGCTCCATGATGAGGTTTCTTTGGTAAAACTGAGTCTTAATCAATGGCTAAAATTATTAGGCAACTGATGAAAAATATTTTGATTTTAGTTTCCTTGTATGAAATGTCAGGAATGATTTTAATTACTAACATTCCACCTATCTTTAAAAGTCTAGGATTCTGGGGTAGTAGAACTCTGTATATTTCTTTGAAAATTTAAAAACCCTATTTTGGGGCAAGGTCTCTCTATATAGTCTGGGCTTACCTTGAACTTGAGATCCTCCTGTCTCAGCTTCCCAAGTGCTGGGAATACAAGAGTGTGCCATTACCTCTGGCATGTCCTGTGTGTTTCTAACAAGCAATATAAGATGCTATGTTTTAATTTTGTCAGTAGACCATATAGATATATATCAAATTTTAAGAAAGTATCATAAATTTTGAATATAAGGACATGCACTTGAAATAGTCCTTTATTTTCTCTCTATTTCTATTCAGAATTCTTTCCTCTGAATCCATGTTTCTTCACAAACTCCTTTTCATCCACCCTTGAAATTTCTTTGAAGTCATTAATAGGTCTGTGCAACTTGTTTTTCATATATTGACATGAAATGACAAGTCTAGGGACTAGTGGCCAGTCTCCCCCCCTCCAAAAAAAAAAAAAAAAACAAAAAAAAAAATGGGAGTTGGGAGAAGAAAGGCAAAGGAAATGGATGTGGACACAGCTAGGTATGACCATATGGTCACAATGGTAGGGTGGCTATGGGATTTCGGAGAGAAGGCTCATTTTTAAAGGTTTTGGGTGGGGCTTTGTTGATAACATCCTGCCATTTATCTATTTCCTGAGATATAACAAAAGAGATCATCCAGGCACCAATAACTCGTTTTAAATAGAAAATAGAAGCTGGTCATTGGCTAATGATCCTGCGTAGTTGAGATGCTAGAGCACAAGGCTTAGGCATGGAAGTCTTACAGCAGAGGTTTCCTTCACCTGTGTTTTTTTTTGGGGGGTGGGGAGACTAATCTCATCTGACTCACTTAGACACAAATTCAGAATTAGGGAATCTAATTTTACTTCCGTGATCACATTCACTTGTGAGATGGGTCCAATTTCTGTTTTGGGCTATGACTAACCTATCATCCATGCCCAGTGGTAGCTTGAAGAACACTGTGTGCATTTTGGACTCTCTGTGCGTAGGGGATTCAGCTAGTAAGGGAGTGGACAGTATTGAAAACACAGGCAGAAGAAATTCCTGTGGGATGATCAGAACTAGAGGCTGAAATATCCTCTGACCCAGAAGTTTATACTAAGTATTATCAGTTGCATACTTTCTGGGACCTATTGCCTTCTATTCCTGTTTTTTTAGTATTAAGTTTAATGAAATTGCATTTACTTACATTTAGGGATCAAAATGTTTTATGCTTGGGGCTTTACACTTTCAATAATGAGGAATCTTCTTATGTACTCAATCAAAATTTCCTCTGAACTTAAGAAAAATTCTTCTGGCATTAACTTGCTGATTCATTTGACTCTTCATAGGTTGATAGAGGTCCATAACTCATGAGAAAATTTGAATTGCATACACACACACACACACACACACACACACATACTAAATTCAACAAAAACATTTTATACTATATATGAAGATATGTGCAGAGTACAAGATAAAGTTTTTTGTTCTTGAGGATTTTACAGCTTGGATAAAACAGTGCATGTATTGGTTCTAAGATTCGTATCTTAAAATTCTTAAAATTGTTATGACTGATGGCATGATATAATGTGATTGGCAGAATTTAAAATTTCTTAATGGTGTGTATAACATTCTGTCTTATAGTTAATGCTTTCCTATTCATGGACATGTGGCAGTGTCAGACCCTGGGGAAGCTCTACCCCGATTCCACTTGATAAGTGTGCTAGCAGTGACTTCAGGTTAAGACACAGGGATGTGTAGTTCTGTGAGTCAATCTCAGTGCCAGCCCCTATGTGTCTCCCTTTTGTATTTCACCAGCTAACGGTGATCCAGAGTTTAAAGATTCATCATTACATTATAGAACGCAGACCAAGTGCCTCATTTGGTGTTCAGTAGATGAAATAGAAATCTCTTATAATAGTGGAGGGAACAGTGTCTTAATTGAATGGAAAATAATATGAAGGACTTTAGCTTGATACATCTCCAAGAGATTTTGAAGCGTAAATGAGACTGAGTATTATTTTTCATATATTATAGCTATCATATTAAATATGATTTCCTCTCATTCTATGGAACAAAATGGGATGTTATATATTTTACATTGACATGAAGACTATATGAGGTCTAGCTCCCATCCCATACACTTGTGTTTTTAGAGAACATATCAAATAATCATCTTATGAACAAGGTTACCACTTAGTCTGTGAAAGTGTATCATGGAAATTCCAAGAGACATCATTATGGATTTTTCCTTTAAGGCTGTGGTAGTACGTGCAAATTTTTGAATGGATAAATATTTGTAACTTGATATTATTAAATATTTTCACAGTTTAATGTTATTTGAACAGAGTTTTGAATACTAACAGTGCTATATGAAAGAGTTAAAAGAAATCAACCACACAAAGGAAGGGAAAATTATAGTGTAGTACATTATGGAATAGGTGACATAAGAATGTTACTCAAAAATGCTAAGGAAATTCAAGTAGGGTGGTGTTTTCCAGCAAGAGTGAGCTTACAGACAAAAGAATGCTTGAACCTCACTTGCAAAAAAAAAAAAAAAACCAGAAGGATTCCTTGAAGAAGCGGAAGATAAAGAATTTCTGTTTCAAAAAATATCTGAAGAACGGTGTCTGTAAGTTAGCTTGTTTTCAAACATAAGCACATACTTACCTGCTGCACAGAGAAGCCAGGTGAGAGATAAAGGCTCACGACCTAGGAGACAGATGATATCCAATGATAAAGCATGACTTGAGAGGAGATAAGAGATGATGGGCCCAGAACATGAGTATAGGGGTAAATCTTAAATAGAATCAGTGATGGCTGTGTCTATGGGGCAGCAAAAAGGAAGGAGTAGCTACAGACATGGGCGAATTAAATTCTGGGGCCAGGAATTTGGAAGCAGAGGAGTTTTTTGTGTATTGGATTCTATTTTCTCTTTGAAATAGGACACATTCTGGTGGTACACGGAAAGGGATGGGGCCTGTGGTGGTCATGATGAATGGGTAAGGATTGATTATAGCCACGGAGCCCTGGAATCACTGCTTGGGGAGTGGGAGAGGAAATTGAACAAAGACAGTAAGAAAAAGTATTGCTGAGCAACACTGGAGGCTCCTTTCAGATTGCGAGGCAAAACTAGCAGCAGTCTGTGATTTTCCCCAGCAACTCTTAGCAGCTGAAGTATAGGATGGGAGGGGATGTAGAACGGCAGAGATGCCACAGTCAGTCATCTTGGAGACTGCAGCTCACCAGCGAAGGGGGGAAAAAAAAACACGTGAGTGTTCAAAGAGAAGGAGATAGATAGTTTAGCATTCTGAGAGCCTGAAGAGGTTGAACACTAAAGGGTGGGAATGAGGGAGTGGATCATGCAGACGGAGGGATTAAGTTCGCAGGGCAGACTCTTAGCTTCTTGGGTGCTGAGGCTGAATAAGACACGGGCAGTGCCAGGGGGCTTTTGGATAGTTATCCATATTAAAATAAAATCAACTCAGTTTCCAAACAAGCAGTGGATCTTGATAAGTGTCCCAGAGGTCATAGATGATAACAGAAGATAAGAGTTACGAGAAAATCAAGCGTACCACAAAGTAGTGAAGGAACATTAAAAAACAGTCATGAGTACAGAGAATAAACTCCGTCGTCAAGAAACAGGAAGAAAGATGTCCTGTCCAACTATTTTAACCAAAAGTACATGGGTTGCATGTGAGTGAGCATTAGGGAGGTAGCGTAGGAGATACTTTTGCATTGTGGTGGCCAAAATACCTGACGGAAATAAACTTAGGAAGAAAGGGTTTAATTTGACTCATGGGGTTCAGTTCATCATAGCAAGAACACATAGTGTTAGGAGTGACTCTGTCTATGGTGTTGTGGATGTAAGCTGGTGTTTTCTCCATGACATGGGCCAGGAAGAAGGGAGCATTTTTTTTTTTTTTTGGTTTTTCGAGACAGGGTTTCTCTGTGTAGCTTTGCGCCTTTCCTGGAACTCACTCGGTAGACCAGGCTGGCCTCGAACTCACAGAGATCCGCCTGGCTCTGCCTCCCGAGTGCTGGGATTAAAGGCATGCGCCACCACCGCCCAGCTAGGGAGCATTTTTAGGATCCAAACTCAGGATCTTATAATTGGTCAGTAAGTACTTTCCCAACTGAGCAATTTTCCTCCTTGTACCATTCCTTAATCCTGCTTTTAAAATGCGCACGCCTTTAATCCCAGCACTCGGGAGGCAGAGCCAGGCGAATCTCTGTGAGTTCGAGGCTAGCCTAGGCTACTGAGTGAGTTCCAGAAAAGGCGCAAAGCTACACAGAGAAACCCTGTCTTGAAAAAAAAAATAAACATAATAACCTAGTGAATTACATCATGTTAAACAATTGAATTTTTTTTTTTTTTTTTTGTTTTTGTTTTTCAAGACAGGGTTTCTCTGTGTAGCTTTGTGCCTTTCCTGGAACTCACTCGGTAGCCCAGGCTGGCTTCAAACTCACAGAGAACCACCTGCCTCTGCCTCCCGAGTGCTGGGATTAAAGGCGTGCACCACCACTGCCTGGCCTATGTTTATTCTTTATCCTATCTTCCATGCAATAAACACTTAGCAAACAGGGATCTCTACCTACTGTTTTCACCAATACACCCTAAGAATCTCACATGATGCTTGATGAGGGTGAGTACTCAAATATTTGTTACTAGGATGACTTAATGAATAAGTGAATGCTTATAGAGAACTTTCTGTATGGTGAATATTTGGCTAAACATTTCATTAATTCTACCCATTATTACTCGTGTAATTTTTCAACTGGGAGGGGGAGGGAATAATGGAGACCTTATTCTGGAAAGGTTTGAGAAAAAAGGATAGAAGGGAAGAATTTTAGATTGACATAGACGGGCAAGCAGATTATGACCTTAAAGTAAACCTTAGCAGGCTTTTGGCTTCTCTGTAAGAGCTCTCTGGAAAAAGGTACCAGAGGGAGAAAATAATTTCCATAGGTGGAAAATAATTTACCCAGAGATAATTATTACTAACAGGAATGAGTCTTTTCCCACGCCGACTCACTCAATAGAGACTACTTTTAAGTAATTATCTTGGTTTAAGCTTTATTAATCTTTTGGCAGTGAGTGAGATGGGGTACTTTATTGGAGGACGCTGTTCACCAGTGGGACTTTAAAGCTTTTGGGGGAGCATTTGAATGAGAATAGAATGTGATAGCAGGGTTGGTTTGGCAGGGGTTGTTCACATTCTCCTTACTGTTGCTCTTTTTAGATCTCGTGTGTTTGAGCAATTAGTGACTGGAGGGGAGAACTGCAAAATTTCAGTACTGAGAATACAAGATTTTCTGATTAGTTTGAGAGATTTTCATGCCTTTTGAATTTTGATCCTCTGCTTTCTTGTGCTACACATTGCTTTATTGAAAGGGTTTAATTGCTACACTGGGCAGAAGAACTTCATGGCAGACCCAGGGATAAAGGTAGATTTTTAAACATTAACCTTTTATATTTCTGACATTACTCATATTCATCTCAGGACATGTTAATAATGCAGAAAATGCACAAAGAAGAAAAAGCAGCCCTGAATTTACTCAACCACTGGAAAGTCTCCAGTAACCTCTTCATTACTGTATATATTTAACTCTGATTCATTTCAACAATTGGACAGATATATTTAGTGTGGGGCATGTTCATTTGGCATACAAATACCTTGAAACTCCACAGGGCAGAGATTTCTAAGCTTTTTTTAAAATTATAGATTCCCTTTCCCCAAATACCCATATGGTCATACATATAAATTCTGTGTTTATCATCAAAGATATCATGGGCAATCTTCATTGTATAATGACCCATGGATTCTTATGCTGAAATTTTTCATATAATAAATGTTTTTTTTCTTCAAATTTTAAAATTTGAAAACCATAGACCAGTGAGATGGCTCTCTAAAGCATTTCCAGGCAAGCCTGGTAGCCTGAGTTCAAGCCCTGGAACCCATAGAAATGTGGAAAGAGGGAATCAACTATACAACGTTGTCTTGCGATTTCCACACACATGCCGTGGCACGTTTGAAACTGTACTTACATACATCATATTTAAAGCACATGCTAATAGTAGAGTTTAAAGAAGTAATAAAAAAATCTGATAATTTATGAAAATTAAGATTAATTCTTAATGTTAATTTTTCTATTTGAGAATTTCATATATGTATAAAATAAAATATGATCATAGCCATCCCAACTTCTCCTCCCTAACTACCCCATTGACTCACTAGCAGCACCTTCCCAACTTCATGTCTTCTTGTTTGGTTTTTGATAACCTACTCAGCCCTATTAGTTTTGTCCATATGTGCAGAGGTGTGGTGCCATGGAGTCCAGCTGAACACGGATAGCCTACCAATGGCTTCACCCATGAAGAAGAATGATTCTACCTCTACCAGCAGCAACTGCCAATAGCTCGTCAATAAGGGGTAGGGCCCAAGGAGCACTTCCCCCATATATACTAGAATGTTGGTTGGCTCATTCTTGTGTGGGTAACCACAATTGCTATACATTCACGAAGAGAGCATTGCACAGCGCTCTCTGTCTCCTCTGGCTCTTTGCTCGCTGAGCCTTTGCAGAAGCAGTACAGTGTGTGGAGGGGATCAGTGAGTCCAAAGTGTCTCGGTGAGGGCTGAACACTCAGGCTTTTGTCTAACTTTGACCAGTTCTACATCTCTGCATTGACTTCTGTTTACTGCAAAAATAAACTTCTGACCAATATTGAGAGTAAGCCAGGTCTGTGAATATAAGAAGAAATATTTATGGGGTGATTTGACAACATGACCATTAAACAAAATAACAATAGCAGATTATCCCCTAGGGCTTAGGACTTCCCTATTGTTGGGATTTTGACCAAGATAACATGAATACGCTTCAAGGCATAAAATTCCTTCTATGTAACAGGCCTCAAAGCCAATCAGAAAATGTTTAGTTACCCTACAACAACTGTGCCACTGTATCAGTAGTACAACGGTGTCTGGTAGGTCAACATTAGACTATGCAGGATCCAGCACGGGGTAACACCATCAATGTCTGTTCTCCCCCAGCAGCCTACATAGAGCCTTCTGGCTCCATGAAATCTAGCCAGTGTGAGGCAAATTTCCCCATCATTTTGAGATTGGCTTCTCTGTTTTGGGTCCAAAGTGTATGGTGTCTTCAGTAATAGGCTCCTACCATGTATTTTATTATTTTTCATTTACTTTTTAATTTAATTAATTAATTAATTAATTTTTTTGGTTTTTCGAGACAGGGTTTCTCTGTGTAGCTTTGTGCCTTTCCTGGAACTCACTTGGTAGCCCAGGCTGGCCTCGAACTCACAGAGATCCGTCTGGCTCTGCCTCCCAAGTGCTAGGATTAAAGGTGTGCGCCACCAACACCCGGCTAATTTTATTTTTTTAAAGCTGAATGCCGTCTATTGAAGGAGGGAGGAGGTCTTAAATACAGGCTTACAGCAATGTATTACAATGGGAGAACCCCGGAGGGCAGAAGTTCACTACCGATGTTTTACAATCTTGCATCTAAGCTGTTAATGCCCAATATGCAGGATACACAGACAAGAAACTTCCCTTAAGCATTCAGGAGGATGGAACCTGGCAGGGAATTAGCATAGGGAGGATATCAAGGTCAAGGTCAGCAAGCAAGGCAACAGTTACCTAAAACGGGGGCCAGGGCCCTACAGGTCCCCCCTTTTACAAAAAAATGAGCTTCTGACTTAGGTTGCATGGGATGTCAGCAGGTCACCTTACCCGTCATGGAGACGCCTGCCCAGGCCACACAGGCACTCTGTCTTAGGTTGGTGAGTGCCCCCCAGGCATTACCTGTCTTTGAATATTCATTATCATACAGGCTCAATCATGTGTAAGCTGCAGAGTTAACTGCTGCCAAAGATCTCAAAGTGGTGCTGGGCTTGCAATCTGTGTGTTCAACACAGAAAAAACCAACAGAAATCCTAACCCACCCATAGCTAGTAGGCTAAAGGCAACTGAGTCATTCTCTTCCTTAACAAGCTTTACTGCAAATTGGAGTCCTTGTAAGATGGTATCCCAAAAGCAAATGGAACTTGAGTTTATAAATTTATAATTTTCAAAGCCAATTGTACATAACTATTGAATTAAATTTATCATGCCCAATAGAATGAAAGATTAACTAACTGTGGGTGGAAAGGGAAGATCTGGGTTGAGTTGGGGAAGAAAGGATTATAATCAAACACATTGTGTTCAATTCTTAAAAAATCAATAATCTTTTAAAACAAAGAAGAAAATGGACAATTTTCCCAAAATAAATTTATATAAAGAAAGTCTATGAGAAAGTTTTTTTATGAGAAAATAAACAAACAAAATATTACTTTAATCCTTACTCTATTGGTAACAAACAAGAACATTTTATTTTTAGTAATTTAATCGTATTTTCAAAATTATGATTTTATATTAAATAATGTGTAAAATTTATATTTTATATTTTTATATTTTTTATATATATTTTTTTGCATAAATGGTTATAAAACCAAAAAAAATTCCACAAAAATTTCAGTACCAGATGGATTTACAGATGGATTCCACCAAACTTTCAAGGGAGACCTTATACCAACAGTTCTTAAATGTTCCACAAACATGAAAGAGAAGAAACATTACCAAACTCATTCTACTGAGCCAGTATAACCAAACCTCAATGCCCAAACTAAACATGACAACAACAACCTAAAGACCAATCTCTCTGCTGGAATTATGTGCAAAAATCCTTAACAAAATACAAACCAAATTAAGGTCACATTAAGACAATCCACCATGATCGAGTTGGTTCCATCTCAGGTTACAAGGTTTACACATATGGAAATCAATAGACATAATATCTCAGTAATGAACTTAAAGGCAGAAGTACCCAGACCATTGTGGCAGACACTAAAAAGGTACTGAGAAAGTCCTATATGACTTTGTGACAGAAGTCCTGAGGAAACTAGACACAGATGAAGCATTATGATTATATATGACAACATTATAACCAATCTTATACTGAATGGGGAAAAGCTGAGATAATTTTCTTCAAAGTTTGGTGTGAGACAAGGGTGTCCACCCTGTTCACTCTTGTTCAACATAGTGCTTGAAGTCATAGCTAGGGCAAGAAGACATGAGAAAGATATAAAATTGAGAAAAGTTGGAAAGAAGGACCTAAGCTCTTCCATTTACAGACGTGGTTCTATACTTAACCTCAAGATTCCACCAAAACCACGTTCATTAAAATAGCAGGATGAAAAACTAGTAGCTTCTATAGACAACAACAAATTTGCTCAGAAAGAAATCAGGAAAAATATTACATTAATAATAGCCTCAAAAATATATGGGAGTAAACACAACCAAGGAGGTGAAAGACTTCTGTAAGAAAAAAATTAAATTCTGGAAAGAGAAACACACTAGATGATAGAGACAATTTCCATATTCCTGGATTGGCAAAATCAATCTTGTGAAAATGGCTATTCTAACAAAAACAATCTACAGTTCGATGCAACACCTATCAAAATGCCCCTAAGATTCACAAACTAGAAAACAATCTGGATTGGGGGGAATGCTATTGGGAGGAGGGAAGACAGGGGAATCCGTGGCTGATATGTAAAACGACTAGAAAATCTCTTATAGAAAATAAAAAATGTATAGAAAGATCAAAGACCACACATAGTCAAAGCACCTCTAAGCATAAAGAATGTAGCTGGAGACATCAAATTACTTGACCTCAAACTATGCTACAGAACCAAAGTGATAAAGACAGGATGACACTGTCATAAACACAGGTGTGTAGACCTATGGGACACAGTAAGAGACCCAGAGATAAACACCTCACAAATGTGTCAAAAGCATGAACTGGGAAAAAGGCCTTTTCAACAAATGATGCTGGTCAATCTGCGTGTCGACTTGCCAAAAATAAATAAATAAATAAATAAAATTATAGCTCCTCATGCACAAAATTCAAACTTGATAAAAGCTCTTATTATAAAACTAGAAACTGCTAGAGGGAAACACAAGGAAAACATTTCAAGACATAGGTGCAGTTATCAAATTTTAGAACAGAGTCCCAACAGCACAGGAAGCAGCTGCCGGAATTAACATGAAATTTAAAAGCTTCTGTACAGCAAAGAAACTATCAATAGAGCAGAGAGACTATAGAATTGGAGAAGTTGCTAGCTAGTTATACTTCAGACAAGGACTTAATATCTAGAACATATAAAGAATGATGAAAGTTAAATACAAAACCCCTCAAAACTCCCAGTCCAAAAAAAAAAATGGGTCAGTTATCTGAACCATTCTCAAAGGAAGAAACACAGATGGCTAGTAATTTTTAAAAGTCATCAACACCTCTAGCCATGAGCTAAATGCAAACAAAAGCAATTTGAAATTCCACCTCATGGAACACTATCCAAGAGCCACGTGATAACAAGTGTTGGTGAGGAAGTGGGTCACAAGGAGGAACACTTATGTACTGTTGGCAGGGCCGTGAACAGGGTATCCATCATGGAAAGCAGTGTGGATGCTTCTCAAAACACTAAAAATAGAGGTATTGTATGGCCCTGCTAACCCTCTCATGATCACACATG
>CABHPQ010169215.1:0-27947 GCA_902168405.1 Peromyscus aztecus
AACACAGACTCAAGAAAGTCTCCTCAGCTAGCAGAGCTCTGTACCGCCACCTGTGTGGACACCCAGGAACTCCTTCTTGCTGTTCCGAAGACAATGGAAGCTTCGAGCTGAGGACCCCCACAGGCCTCCCAAGTGGCTCTCTTTTCTGGGTTCCGATGCATATCTTTTTGCATTTGTAAGTACAACCCTTGCCGGAGCTCTACAAGTCGTCACAATAATTATCAAACTTGGGTGGGCAACTCCTGAATTTGTAGCTGGGCTGTCAAGGATGAGGGTGGTACTGAGACACTTGGACATGTGACAGGCATCTGAAGAGGGGGGCTTAGCTTTGTTTGTTTGTTTGTTTGTTTGTCTGTTGTTGTTGTTTTCAAGACAGGGTTTCTCTGAATCGCTCTGGCTGTTCTGGAACTCACTCTGTAGACCAGGCTGGCCTCAGACTCAGAGATCCTTCTGCCTCTGCCTCCTGAGTTCTGGGATTAAAGGCATGTGCCACTATCGCCCATCTGGGAGGAGGGCTTAGCTTTAATCCGTGCAGTCTTACCTTGATTCTGGGTCGCTGATGTCAGAAGTTATTGTAGTTTGCTAATCGGCTGCCTTTGGGTCAAAGAGATGACCCTGAGTGCTCTGCCATGTCACCATTCCCACAAGGCTCCATCAGAATGGAAGACTGCACACCTCACATGGGCAACACCCAGTTAGTTAATAGTAACCCAGCACTGGAATAGGAGAGGAAGGAAAAAAGGGAAGAGGGTGGAGAAGGAGTCCGTAGGAGGGAGGCAAAAAAGAAAGAACCAGATACTATGAGAAGGACTCAGCCCCAGGATGCTGGCTTTGAGGGGCCATAAGGCTGGAGGCATGTAACTTTGAGAAGCTGGAAGGTTCCCAGGCCTCCACAGGGAACACAGCTCTCAACATCCCAATTTTAGCCTGAGAGGAGCCACACTAAGCCCCTGACCTCCAGAACAAACTGTGCTCTCCTAAACTAAGTGTGTGGTGGTTTCAAGTTTTAATTTTCCACTTACTTAGTGTGTGTGCCTACATCACAAAGCGTCTCGCTGGCCGCTGTGGTAGGTTTTGTTTGTTTTTCAGTGGGGAATAGATGGAGGGGATTATTTCATCAAGAAAGGGTCAAGGAAGGCCTGTGCAAAGGCGACAAGAAGATGATAAACAAGTCCCTCCCCGTGCCTCAGAAGTCACATTGTCGCTGGCTCTGGCTCTAAGACCCTCAGAAACATAAACTTTAACTATTGCGACTAAAACTCACCAAAGACCTAGGAGGGAGGTCCTGAGCGACTTTCCTCCAGAGACAGTGTTTGTTTTACTTAAAAACTAGAGTATGGGGGCTGGAGAGATGGCTCAGTGGTTATTCACACTAGCTGCTCTCCCCATCTCCCAGAGGACCCACAAGGCTGCTCAAAACCAGATTTAATTACAGTTCCAGAGGATCTGATGCCTTCCTCTGGACTCTGTGGGCACTGCATGCACATGGCGCACAGATACAAGCAGGCAAAATACCCAATATGTGAAATAAAAATTAAATTAAATTTAAAAAAAAACTAAAGCATACTCATCTTTCTGTGATATGTGTTCTTTGAACTCCATACACACATGGATGTGTGGCCACCACTGTGGTAGATACAGGAGAGATAGAGAAAAGTGCATGTCCAGGGCTTCCCCCACCTCTGACCTGACACCAGAGTTTTGCTTTGAATGCTGCTCAGATGCAATGAACCAGGTAGCCCGAGAGACTGACTTCTCTCTGCACAATGACATTGAAAATCCATTGAGATTCTATGAATTAATAGTTTCTTGCTTTTCATTAGAGTAGTGTTCAGTTAATTGAATGGATATTTAGGCTCTTCCAGATATTTGCAATTCTAGTTTTCACAAGAACCTACAATTTAATTTCTTCAGTTTTGGGGTTGCCAGGTCATATGGGTACTATACGGTTTACTGTACAGGAATCTTGAGAATTGTCTCGAATTCCCACCAACAATATATAAGCAGCCCAGTTAATCCGTATCCTTGTCAGCACTTGGTACTGGCAAGATTTTTGTTTTATTCATTCTAATGGTGTGTGATCGTAACTTATCTCCCTAGAGGCTGATGGCATTAAGCATCTTTCGTGTGCTTATTAGCAGTCCTACAGATCCTCTTTGATGAAGTGTTTGCTCAAATCTTTTGCACAGTTTTTATTTGATTGATTAATTGATGATTGATTTTTCTGTGTACCCCTGGCTGTCCTAGAACTCACTCAGTAGACCAGGTTAGTCTCAAACTCAGAGATCCACCTGCTTCTGCCTCCCGAGTGCTGGTATTAAAGATGCAAGCCACCATGCCCAGCCTTATTGTTTTTATTTTTTAGGATTTATCTTATTTTTAATAATGTGTATGTTTCTGTGTCTGTGTGTATGTGTGTATGCACATGAGTGCAGGTGCCTTTGGAGGCCTGGAGGGGGCATCAGATACCTTAGAGCTGGAGTTACAGGCACTTGTGAGCTACCCATCTTCAGTCCTGGGAACCAGATTCTGACCCAGCTACAAGAGCAGTATGTGCTCTTAACCGCTGAACATCCCTCCAGCCTCCAACACTTTTGCTCAGTTTTTCATTAGGTTTTATTGCTTCCTTCCTGTTGTGGTTTTTTTTTGGGTGGGGGTATGGGGGGATTTGAGACAAGTTTCTTTGTGTAGCCCTGGCTTTCCTGGAACTAGCTCTGTAGACCAGGCTGGCCTTGAACTCACAGAGATCCACTAGCCTCCCTAGTGCTGGGATTAAAGGTGTGTGCCACCACCGCCAGGCTCCCGTTATGTCTTGAGGGTTCTTTATAACTCTAATTATCCATCACTGGATATGGAGTTCACACACATTTTCAAATCTAGCGCTTGTCTGCCACCTCAGGCCGAAGTTTCATTGTGATAAAGTCCAGTTATCCTGTGTGAATTGTGCTTTGAATGTTGTCTAAGAACTCTGTGACCACTCCCTAGTCATGAAGGTTTTTTCCTATGTTATCCAAATATTTTTTAGCTTATAATCTACTTAGAGTCCATTTTTGTAAAGGTTTAATGCAAGATCCATTTTGCCTATTAATGTATTTTGTCTACTTTGGGTTTGTTTATTTTGAGACAAGGTCTTTTGTATGCCAGGCTGGCCTCATAGTCACTGTGCAATCAAAGATGGCCTTCAACTTCTAATCTCTCTGTTTCTATCTCCCAAGTGCTAGGTTGCATATGTGCACAGTCACACTTGGTTTGTGTGGTGCTAGGGATTGAACTCAGGGCTTTATGCATGCTAGGCAAAGACTCTACCAGCAATCCTCCTGCCTCTACCTCCCAAGTTGCTGGGATTTGGGCCACGAGTCACCACTCCTGGCTCTGTTTTTTTCTTTTTGTGTTTATTTATTTGTGTGTGTGTGTGTGTGTGTGTGTGTGTGTGTGTCTGTATGTCTGTGTCTCTCTGTGTGTGTCTGCATGCACATGCCATAATGCGTGTGTGAAGGTCAGAGGACAACTTGCAAGAGTCCCTTCCATTTGGGAATATTATTTTAACTAGGCAAAGATGTGTTATGTTTGTTTATGCTGTGGAATATACTTTAACTGTGTAAAGGTGTGTTACATTTGTTAATTCTGCATTTATTTAACAATGTAAGGATGTGTGTTTAATTATGTAAAGATGTGTTGCTGTTTCACCTTGCCTGCGTAAGGCACCTGTTGGTCTAATAAAAAGCTGAACGGCCAATAGCTAGTCGGGAGAGGGATAGGTGGGGCTGGCAGGTAGAGAGAATAAGTAGGAGGAGAAATCTAGGCTCTGGAGAGGAACAAAAGAAAAAGGAAGAGGAGAGAACGAGGGTGATGCTCGGGGCCAGAAGCCAGGCAGCTGCCAGACAGACAGACTCAAGCAAGGAGAGTAAGATATACAGAAGGAAGGAAAAGTAAAAAGCCCCAAGGCAAAAGGTAAATAAAGAGAAATAGGTTAATTTAAGTTAAAAGAGCTAGCCAGGAACGAGCCTAAGCTAGGCTGAGCATTCAAAACTAATGTTAAGTCTCCGTGTCATGATTTGGGAGCTGGTAGGTGGCCCAAAAGAAAAAACATTCTCTCCTTCCACTGTGTGGGTTCTAAGGATCAAACTAAACTCAGGTCACCAGGTTTGGCTTATAAATTTTTACTATATCTCTTTGAACAGTTTTGAGTTTTGAGTAGACATGCTAATTTTCTTAAAGTTCCTGTCTGCCCATTTCCCTTCACCCTGCCCGCCTTACACTGTGTCTGTCTTCTAGACAACACTGTTACCATTGAAAACTCCTTAAGAGAACGTTATATTTTCAACCATCAGATACATAATAACAGAGGAGAAGCAGCCTGTGTTACTTACGCAGATAATAGCCATTTCTGCGGCTCCGGCTTCCGGTTTTCTCCTGCTAACTTCACGCACTTGCTGCCTAAGCAACTCCTTCCAGAAGCTCCAGGGCAGGTCTCTCAGCAGCAGGTCCTCGTGGCCTTCCTCCACGTGAAAACCCTTCATAGCCTCCCTGTGAGCTCACAGCTCTTTTCCTTTGGCACTTGAATGTTACTCCAGGGGCTGGAGAGATGGCTCAGTGGTTAAGAGCACTGGCTGCTCTTCCAAAGGACCCAGGTTTGGTTCCCAGCACCCACACAGTTCCAGTTCTCCATCTGTAACTCCAGTTTCAGGACTCCAGTGCCCTCTTCTGACCTCCATGGCACCAGGCACACACGTGGCACACACATATACATGCAAACAAAACACTCATACACATCAAATAAAATCTATTTTTAAAAGCTTTTCAAAGAGACAGAAAGTGGAGGAGGGAAAGGAAAATCAAAGGGAAAGCTGTATGGATGAACGGGGGTGGGGGCAGGGGGAGGGGGGAGTCTGGGCTAAAGATAGACGGAAGAGAGGGGTGAAGGTACACAATCAGAGAATGTAGAGCAGTCTCATCTCTCCGAGACCCTGAAAACCAGGCCAATCTCTGTTCTTTGGGAGAGTGAGGAACAAAAAACCAAAGCGTTACAGGCAGGACAGGGTTGGCATCCCATCTTGACACTGAGTATTCAATAAAGAAGGAGTTGATGTAGAGAGTGGAAAGAGAGATACAGGATGTGGAAACCGACTGGTTGCTAGGATTCCGTTTCACATCTCTTGGCATTCCTTCCTCTGCCCCTAGAAGCCTGTCTCACCCCCGGGCATCCCTCATGATGTGCGGTGGGTGACCCTGTTCTCTTCTGCAGGTCTTCCTTTGGATGATCAGATTACAGATGCTGGCCCAGCTGTCCCTTCAAGGTTCCAGTTTCCATCAGCAACCTAGTGGCAAATGCTGGCCCCACTCTGTGCTGCCTGGAGTTCCTAAGACAGTTTCCTTGCAGGCTTCGCTTCTCACCTGGTTTCCAGCTGGCTGAATACTGTGCATCCTTAGGTCAAACTTTGTTTCCCACAGTCTACCAGTATCCTGCTGGCCAGGCTTCAGCACACGGTCCCATGGCACTTGCTCTGGGTTTCCCTAGAGTGCTCCAGAGGATCTCTGGCTGCTGAGCCATAGTGCAGCAGCAGGGGCTTTGAAATGACCTCTCACTTCTGCTCCATTGTGTGCACCAAGGAGAGGGTGTTTTGTGTTCAAGCAGCTGGCTTAAACCTGCTAGCCCGCTTTCTGGCTGCCTGATAAAGGCGAAAATCTCCATGTCTATGACCCCAACTTTGCTTGCCTGTGAGACAGGGACCCTTATAGGAGTGTGGCGGGGATGAGGCGCAACCGTGTCTATTGAGTTCTTTATCTTGGGGTGAGCACATGGCACATGCTCAGGAAGCCATAGCTGTGAGGCCCGGGGAGATAGTTCAGCATTTACGAGCATTGCCTGCTCTTCCAGAGGACCTGGGTTCAATTCCCAGCAGCCCCATGGTAGCTCACAGCTGTCTGTAATTCCAGTTCAAGGGAATCTGACACCCTCACACAGACATACATGCATTCAGAACAACAATGTAATAAAAAATAAATGAAATTAAAAAAAAAAAAAAGAACCGATAGCTACTCTTGACACTATCGTGATCAATTACGTTGCTCAGTTGCAGAGTTCTGAGCTGACAGCTCCAGAGTTCGGATTCTGCTCACATTAAAGGAAATGGGAAGATTCTATTTGGAGCCCTCAGATTCCCAGGCAACTGTGGGATCAGGTAAGAGAACACCAGGGGCTGAAGGTTGGAGTGAAGTTCTCCATTGAGGCCACTCCCCGCCCTGCAGTATGAGACAAGCTACTCTTGGACTTCTGTTAGGGGAAGCAGGCTCCCTCTTGTCAAGACCACACCCATTGGGGGAGGGGTCTTTGCAGAAGGAAATGGAGGGAGGGATGAGGTGAGGATTCTGCAAAGTCCCCACTCCCAGATAAAATGTCTTTCATCTAACAGCTACGACCATAAGCAGCTAACACACTCTCTCAGCACCTCAGTCTTTTCAGCTTTAAATTAAGGCCACAAGTGGCCGAGATTGAAGACTTCAGGCAATGATATAAAGAAAGAAATATAAATATAAATAATATAAATTGAGCTAGTGCTCAACTATAAAATGTATTTATTATCATCATCATCATTATTATTATTACTACTACACATGGCTGCTCTTTCAGTCCTCACACCCACCCCAGGGTATTATTGACCTTGCTCTTCAGATAGAGAAACTTACAGGGACTAATTGATTTAGCCAAGGACACAACAGGGTCATGGTTCCAAACACAGAGACTACTCCAAAGGTCATTTGCTTCCTCACAAGTCTGACCCATGATTAAGGTGTGGAGGGTAGTGAGGGTGTCCTACTGTTGGGGAAGGCACTCAGCATGAGCAGCAGACCAGAATAGAACAGGCTTGGGGTAAAGGGTTTTGTAAAGAGAAGGGTATGGGGGCCTCCTCCATCTGAGATCCTCCATATGTTGAAGCAAGGTACTGTACACAGCGGGTCTCCTGGGGTGTGCAAAGTGTGTCTGCTCACATGTCAGCACACATGTACCTTGCTGCACTTTTTTTTTTTTAAATGAAGAATATCAACTGTTTTTCAAGAATCCTGTTGAAACGCCTAGCCAGATGTGCCTAGGGCCTAAGATAGGGTCACGGGATCTGAGATCATGAGGGTTGGAAGGAGAAGGCCGGAGGGAACCGGACCTTGTGGTCCTATCCGGAGGGCACATGTGAGAAGGCAGAATGCCCGGGACCGGAGACACAGGACAGTCAGTGCAACCGCTGCCGAGAGCAGCTGACCGGAGGAGGCGGTGGGCCACACAGGGGCAGGGCGGCTCTCGGGACGGGACAACCTTCAGACAGCACACAACTTCCCTGTTTCTCCTTTTCTTCTCTCTTCCTTTTTTCCCACTTAGGAAAAAGCTGTAATGAAACAAGCCCATGGAACAGCAAGATTGATTGTGTCACTGTGGCCTTTAAGGGAAGAAAGGGAAAAAATCAAATTATTGGACAGGGCCCTTTTAAGGAGTCGCTGCTTTAATTTATTTTCTTATATTTTGTCAATAGCCGTTGTTTTTTCTTAAGCAAGTGCCGCGCTTAATAAATGGATTTTGCTTGGGCAAAACCAACAGTCATTTCGCACACTTCTTTCTTGGCTTACTTGAAACACGCTGAGTGGCTGAGCTAGACCACAGGCCTGACCACCATGGTCATAAGTAACTTTAGAGAGCTGCATAGCCCCAGGGGTGGGGGGTGGGGGTGGGGGGCTGTGCTGGTGCAGATATGAACTCCAAAATCACCTGGGGAACATTTCTTCAGATGTCCAGGGAGCTGAACTGGGTCCCCAGGCTGGTAGGTGCTTGAATAGCCGCAGCAATCAGAATCCAACGCTGCCTCCTCAGCCCACCCTCCCTGTCACCAGGATGACTTCCAGCACCTCCCAGATGCTGGCCTCTGCTTCCTGGGCCTGCCTGGAGCTCAAGCTCCCCTGCAGAAGCAAAGTTCAGTGGGCAGTCATTACCATCCATTCATTCGGTGATTTGTTGGTTGGGTGTACATTCACACCTTTGGGTGCCAGGGAATTGAACCTGGGTCCTCTGGAAGAACAGCCAATGTTCTTAATGCTCACTCCGCTATTTTTTAAAAAGCATCTCTGTCTTGCAGTGTGCTTTAACTCCACCCTCCCAGGAGGCCACACCTCTCCCCCTCCGAATCCCATCTTCATCCCTAACCTGGCACCCTCTGCTTCTGGTAAGTCTCAAGCCCTCCAAGAACATGGAGCTGGAGTTACTCTTGACGGGAGATGCTGTGACCAGATGGCCTGTCCCTGGAGCCAGCTTGGCACAGCAATCTCCCTTGGACATCCCAGCCTGGGGCTCCAGAGCCAGCAGAGTGCCTGAGGGTCCTGCAGGACCCGGTGAGCTCGCTCGTTCCTGTGGGGCTGCCAGAGGCCAAGGCAAATGGGTCTCCCAGGAACACTGTCTCTGCCGACTTGAATAAATTGCTGGCGAGCTGGGAGGAAGTGGTGTAGATCCGGGAAAGCGTGAGTGCAGAGCAGCAGGTAAATTCACAGAGCTTCAGTGAAGCGCAAGGCAGCTGGGTTAGGGCTAGGTCTGGTACCCAAGCACAAGCTGCCACGCTTGAAGCATGATGGCAACACTGCCCCCATGGGTCTAAACCAGGAATCTATTGGTCCTGTACTTCCATCTTGGGGTAGGGAAGTGAGAGTCTCACTCTGGACCCAAGCTGTCCTGGAACCCACTATTATAGGCCAGACTAGCCTCCACCTCATGGTGACCTTCCTGGCTCAGTCTCCTGGATACCAGAATTACAGGTGTGAACCACTATGTCCAGCTCCTTCCTGACTCTTCTCACATTGAGATGATGCCCCAAGGCCCCCCACTCTCAGACTCCCTAACATCTGTGCTGGCTGGGCCCTGAGACTGAGGGCCCCAGAGTCAGCAGACTGGCCCCTTCAACTGCCCTTGGACATGGACGGAGGAGGAGGGAGAGGGAGACAGGTGACTCGGTAAGGGCTGTGAAGAACAACAGCAGGCCAGAGGAGCTGGGTTAAGAACTCAGTGTTTCTAAGCCTGAGGACCTGAGTTCAACCACCAGTGCTTCCCCAAAAATAACTAGGCATGGGGGCTGGAGAGGTGGCTCAGTGGTTAAGAGCACTGGCTGCCAGCACCCCATGGCAGCTCACAAGGATCTAAAACTGCAGTTTTAGAGGGTCCATCCGACACCCTCCTCTGACTTCATAGGCACCGGGCATGCACGTGGCACACATACATACACGAAATACACATAAACAAATACATCTAATAAAAATTTTAAATTAATTAATTAATTTAAAGACTAAGTGTGGTGGTGGATCACTTGTAATTGGAGGGATGGCAGAGGCCTTCTGCATGAGCACTAGCATACACACACACACACACACACACACACACAAACACACAGAGGAGGAAGGGAAGGAAAGGGAAAGGAAGGGGGGAAAGGAGGGAGAGAGAGAAAGAGAGAAATAACAGGCAAGAACCAGAGTTGAGGTACGGATCTGTAATCCCAGCCATCCTGGACACTAAGGTGGGAGGTCTGGGGAGTGTTGCTCAGTGAGCGAGCACTTGCTTAGCATGCTTGAGGCCCTGGGAACAACCCTAGAGAAAATAGAGAAAAAGTACCCTGCCGCTCAGGAGAGCACTTTGGATGTTTGGAAGTGCCAGAAACATCCTCCATGGGGGACCACTGGGCTGTCTCAAGCGTAGATGAAGGAGAAGCTCAGAGAAGAAAGTGTTCTAGAAGAGGGAGGCGTGGGTGCAAAGGGCCTAGGGTGGGCCTTGCTTTGGCTTTAGCAGCAAGGAGGAAGCCTGGAGGGTCCGGCTCACCGTACGGCTACTGCAATGCAGGGCCAGTGAGCTCTCTTGGCCAATGAATCCAACAAAAGAGCAAGAATCAGCTGTTGGCTGGGCCTCCGCACACAGCCATGTGTGCTGGTCACTTTAGTGTCACTACAACCAAAGACCTGAGGCAACACGTGTGTAAAGGCTGTGTAGTTCCCGACTCTGAAGGTTCCAGCTCAAGACAGGACAACTCTAACCCTGGGAGTCTTGTGTGGCAAACTCATCTGGACAGGGGTTTATAGTGTCAAATCACACACACCGTGAGCTAGGAAGCAAAGAGAAGACCAGCCAAGGGCCCCACAGTCTCCTTTGGGGGAACACCCCACTGACCTACAGCCTTCCCAGGAGGCACTTCCTCTCACAGATCTCTTCCTGAAAGGTTCATCTCAGGGACCTTACCTTTAACATGGGGACCTTTGTGGACACTCACCTAAACCACAGCACCAAGCCTGAATCTGGGAGGTAGAGCTGGCTCTTTGCTTTTCCAAGATGAGAACACCAAAGTGCGCAGCGGATCCCACCTTGTCTTTTGTGAGGATCAGAGGCCCAGGCATTTGACCTGGACCCCCAGAGCGGATTTCCCCTTGGGCCTGCTGCTGTGTGCCTAGTGCCTCCTTCCTCAGGCTACTTTGTGACCATTGGGTCACCTGGCTCTCTCTCACCTCATCAATACCTTCCCTTCCATATCCTTCTGCCCCTGCCACTCACCAAGTAGGGAAGGCCCAGGACACAGGAAGGGGACAACTCTGCTCACCAAAGAGCTTGCTCTCTTTTTCACCAAGTCCTCAACCAGTATGCTACCAGAGAGAAGGACCCTGAAGCTGGAGCACGGGGCGGGTGTGTCCAGCACCCATCACAGTACTAGAAGGGGGAGGGGCAAAGAGCCTTGAGGAGCCTGGAGGGCTCCAATCCCTGTCAGGAGTCTAGCTATGCACATGGGACTGAGCCCACAGCAGCCTTAGCTTCTCACTGCCTGTATGCCTGCAGCAGAGAGTAAGTTTAAAGTCATCAGAACACTTCTGGTTTAGACTCGGTTGATCAAGATCCTTTTATCCAATCTCTTTGCCCCTAGATCCCCAGAGAATATAGGTGGAGTGGCAGATGGGTCAGTCAGTGTTGTCTCCCACTGGCTCCCCAAAGACATGCTCTAGGACAGCTGACTCCCAGACGCCATCTACCATCTACCTTCTGCGTTGGCAGCCAATGGGGAATCTGTGAACCCAGCTGGTTTCTGTAAGGGCCAAGGCAGTTTGGCCGTGTCCTAACCTCAGCTACAACCTAGAGACCCCTGAAGGCCCTCCCTGGGAACTGGGCTGCTCTCCCAAGGGCCTGAGGGGCTGGGAAGCTCACCAGGCTGCCCCCCCCATGCCACCAGCTGTCACAGTACACCACAGGATCAGGTCACATGGACCCACACCCTACCCCCGAAGGGAGATTCCCTTCAACCAGATCCACAGCTGTACATGAGGGGCTTACCCTCCCCGAGTCCAGTTCTGGAGATCGGGCTTAAAGTGCACAGTGACCCCCCCACACACACACACCGTGTCCCTGTAACTTGGGAGAGCACCGGTATGCTTTCTCACTCATGACAGAGTTTTGACCCTGTTTTTTAAGTCTCTGTGACAAGTTTAGAAATGACCAGATCGCACCCAGACCTGCCACCTGTGATGGAATCTGGGCACTGGATGTGATGGTATTAGTGAACATGATGGTGTTGCTTTTTCTGCTTCTCTACTCAGTCTCTACCTCAAACCTCAGCTCTAGTTGCTGGGGGGTGGGGTGGGGGCTCGGGGAGCAAGGACTAGCCACTGTGGTAGGGTAGAGTCAGAGTGTGACCCAGCCCCAGACTGAAGGGAGGGGCTGCAGAGGTGGGGGCCGCCTTTGGGGTATGGAATCAGAAGGACGGACCCCCAGGGAACGAACTGCTGAAGCAGCATCCAGGCTGTCAGTGAGAGCAGGAGTCCCTCGGGGCTCTTACCTTAGAAGAAGGGCTGGTGGATTCCAAACCCTGGGCTCATTATGCCATCACCTGGCCCCTGGCAGGCTCCTGGTGCCTAAAGCCTCAGGTGTAGCAGTGGCATCGATCAAACGTTATTTCAGTTTCAAATGACCAAAGCCCCCACGACTGTCTTTTCTCAGAAGAAATATACTGACTCACAGCTGAAGGTCAAGAACCTTGGCCGTTCAGAGCTTTTCAGGAGGGACTAAGACCTAAGGTTATATCAGGAGGTGGCTGGAAGCTGCTGGAATAACCAGAGTCCATCAGAGATAAAGCCAACCCAGGTGAATGGAAAAGGCTCGCCCCTCCTGAGTAGTTCTCAAGGCCATGAAGTCCTGACAGGGCTTTGGGGCTCCCTTTTGGCCACCCATTTCCTGCCCACAAGTCCCCAGACATGATACTCCAGAACTGCATCCACTGGCCAGTGGGAGATACTCTCTCTCTCTCACACACACACACACACACACACATACACACACACTCACACAGACACACACACATACACACTCACACAGACACAAACACACTTACACAGACACAAACACACACACAGAGACATGCACACACTCACACACACAGACACACACACACAGACACACACACTCACACACACTCACACAAGTCAGCAGGTCTACTACTCATCCCCTCTGGAGAAAATCCTGTCCTTGTATCTGGAAGGAGGACAAAGGATGTCCCTTGAATCACATCTGTAGTTGTGGTGGGAAACGACCCAGGTATGTGTTGAGGGGACAGGATGTCCACAGACAGGAACCCTGCATGACAGTTCTGGGAACAGCCTAGATCCACAGACACCTACGAAGAACTTGGAAACACATTGAGTGGTATATAGCATTAGGAAGGGGGAAAAACCCACAAAACCAGGACTGCCATTTTTAAAGTGTCTGTGTGATTGTAAAATCAAGAGGAAAAAGTAGTTGCCCCGGCTGGGGCTGAGGGGCTGGCACTAGGGCAAATGGGCACCATGGGTTACACCTGTAATGTTGTAACTTTTTCAAAAGGAGCGTGGATCCTTGTATGACGTGTGTGATTCATCACAATCAAACAAAAGGCAGAATTCCAGCTGCTGACCCTCTCGAGGACCCCCGGATGCCCTGCACTGCCCCCTCCATTCCCTCTCACCCCCCTCCAGCCCTCCCTCTGTCCTTTGCCTCTCTGAGGACCCAGAGCTGAAGGCTGTTAGGTCTTCCATTTAAAACTCCTCAAGCTTGCCGCACTGGGGAGTTTCTTATTCCCTTTCAGATGTAGCTGTCTGTCAGCACTAATAGTCTCTTTCGATTTCATTTCCTTCAGCTCCTGCCAGCCACTGCCAGAGCTTCCTTCCCATCCCAGCCTCACCCCTCCCCAGCCCCCAAGTCAAGGGAAAAAAATACATTTTTGCCTTTACTATGATGTATGTGATCCCATAAAATAGTGAAACAGATATGAAAGATTGAGAGAAGGTAGATAAATGGCTCCTATTATTCTACCAATCAAATGAAATACCTCTCCACATCCTCATTTGAATGATAATAAAACCCGGAGAGGCTGCCGCTCGCTGTTGTCACACTGCTAGTAGCTCCGGTGGCGGTGGCGAGCCACAGGCCAAGGTAACCTTGGGATGTCCTCGGCAGAGGCCAGCATTCGGCTCCATCCCTCCAGTCTCCACCTCCCCCAACAAGGAATCCCCTCTTCACACGCACCCCTCCTTCCCTCCCTTTCCTGCCCTGAAACTGCATGGCACTGGACTGTCACACCCCTATCTGCTCCACCCCCAGCACCCTCCAAGGTCCACGGGGTCAAATCAAACGCCAGAGTTAACAGAGAACACCCTTCTCTCTGTCACAGCCTGTCACTTAGGGTCTCAGCCATCCATCCCAATGGCCTCCTCAGAAAGTACCTGGCTATCTGCCTGTCTAGGCCTATGACCCAACCCAGGCAGTGCCACAAGCCCTATCCATGATAAGCCTGTGCTTATTCCCTGTGGGCCACTCAACTCTAAATTCCTGGTGGGCTGGTGCCACGCGGGCTGGTGCCACACAGGGTGCCTATGCTGTTTCAGTCCGTCCACGTACATTTTGAGAACAGACATGCAGCCCTCCTACCCACAGACGAACAGGTGCAAAGCTGTCCTCAGTAGGTCCTGTGGGAACGAGACCACCCCCCCTGAGCCTGACATACCCAAGCCTTCCATTGCTTCTGCCTCAGAGGCTACAGCGCAGCTTCCCATTTGCTTCAGGTGCCTCCTGTGAGCTTGCCTGATGCCAACCCTCGCCCTCAACCAATGAGCACTTAGGGCTTTTGTCTTCCATTAGCTCCCTCCACCTCATCAGGGAGTAACACCTCAGGACCTCTTTCCTACTGCAGGCCACCTTGGCTCGATGTTAAACCTGCAGCCTCACCCTCCGCCCTGATGGTACTAATCCTGGCCAGGGAAGTAGGCTGAATGCTCTCTGTTCTTTCAGTCTTCAGCAGAATTTCTCATCCTTGTGGCAACACTCTAAAGAGACTGTCTTTTAACTTGTCACGGCAGATGGTCCTTTATTTCAATGGTTTAGCTTACAATTTTTCAGTTTTACAATGGTGGAGAGCCTATCCAGACAACCGTGCTGTTTCTCACTTTCAGCGTGATGTTCAATAAATTACCTGTGATGTTCAGCACTTTATTTTAAATAGGCTTGTGTTAATGATTTGCCCAATGATGCTAATGAACGCTTCTGAGGACAGCACCCTAGGCTGAGTGAGCCATGATGCTCTGCGGGTCTGGAGGAGTTACTGTCTTTTCTGCTTAACAATATTTTCAACTTACAATGGGTCTAAAGGCAAGTCCCAGACTTAGATTCCCCATTCTGGCCTAACTTTTGCAGCTTTCTTCCAGGTATTTTGCTTAACTAAGGTGGCCAAGTTCCTGGCCAGAGACTGACCAAGGCATGGACAGTACCCACGCTGGCCCCAACGCGTTGGGACTTCCCTTGTCAGCTGCTGAACCGAGACACTCACAGTCTCTCTCTTCTCTCCAGCACAGGGACACGCAGCAGTCACTGAGACAGTGGCAGTGGCTCCCATCTTAGAGGTGAATAAGGTGAACCTCTGAGAGCTAATGGCAAATCAGAGGCCAGATCCTTACCCTGGCTCCCCATACCTGGGGCTCATCCTGAGCATGGGTACCAGGCTCCCCGTTTCTTCTCCCAGAGTTTCCTGAGGCCAAGAAATTGACAGGAAGCAGAGGTCAGAGGGAATTCCCATGGGACAAGCTATCACTAAAGAAAGACTCCAGTCCATGAGGGAAGTGAATGTAAACTACAGTGTATAGGGTAACCGACTACAAGCCACAGAAACTTTTGCATGTGCTGGGAGAGTTAGCTAACTAAGTCACAGAGACTTCCAGATTTATTGACAGAATGACTGAGAGCCTGCTAGGTCTCCAGGCCTGGGAAGACAGCCGGCGGGAAGTTGGGGGGGGGGGGGCTTTCAGCCCGCTCCAGCCATTTTTCACTCTCTGTGAGCTCAGAACCCAAGACTCCCCAGCAGAGATGTGTCAGTTAGCAGAACTGGCATGTGGTCCTTTAAGGGGCCTTGGGAAGCCTTGAGGGACAGTCCCACTACAGTGGATAATGGAGGAGGAGGGGCCCAAAGTAAGCATGAGCATTCATGCTGACCCCTGGCGGGGAGATGAATTGGAAGAGATTCTGTAGCCAGCTTCCAGAGGCTGTGGGTGCAACCTGCCCCTCCTGCTCAGGCATGCAGCAGGCCTGGAATCACAGATCTGGACAGCTGAATGGTTCCTAAGAGGGACTGAAATGGCACAGTTTGCATCTGGGGAACTTAAAGACAATTGTCCTATCCATCAGTGAATGCTGTAGACTAGGGGTTTCACAAAGAAGAGCATTTAGTTCAGTTCTGAGAGCCGGAAGTGCTGGAGCACAGCTCGGGCATCTGGCAGGAGCCTTGTTCCAACATAATGTAGTGGAGGCATCACACAGCGAGACAGAGCTCACTCTGATTAAAACAGTCACTCTGCGGAGATCGCACCAGTCTCTGATGTGCTAATCCACTCAGAAGGGCAGTCGCCATGCCCCAATCATCTCTCAAAGGCCCCATTTCTCAACACCATGGCGCTGGCAGCCAAGCTCCCAGCACAAGAACTTTTGACACATTCAAACCATAGTACCAGCAAAGGCACACTGACAAAGCCAAGGCTCTGTCACTGCAGGGCTGACTGAGCAAGGACACTCAGGTACAGGTGTGAGCTGTGGGACATCCTGCACGTCCCCACAGCTCTGAGTTCCATCTTGTACACTGTATCAGGCTACTTCACCCGGTTATAAGGTTTAAACCAGTACCGTACTTACTCATATGAAAACACACAGACTAGAAGTGAAAACATATGTCCACATAACGATTTGTACACAAAGGTTAATAGCAGCTTTTGGTAATTGCTCAAACAACCCAAATGCCGCATCAACGGTGGATGAACAAGCAACGGTGCAGCCACAGAGCCATTGCTACCAATAAAGAGAAAAAGAGAAAACACCTCGGGGGCTCCGAGGAGCATGAGCCGACCTCCAAACATCACGAGAACACAAAAGCTCAAAGGTGGTGGATTCATGAACAGTCATGTCTCGCTTTTTGTAATAATGGCCTTTGAAGTCCCGGAGACCCAAATCGCAGGTACAACAGATCCATTGCTTCTACAGAAAATGGGGTTAGGCTCCTGCAGGCCTCTGGTTACATTTTTGTCAATTAATCAGCATGTAACTTGGTGGTGTGTGTTTTCTATTGAAAGGTACAACACTTTCATGTGTGTGTATGTGTGTGTGTGTGTGTGTGTGTGTGAGAGAGAGAGAGAGAGAGAGAGAGAGAGAGAGAGACTTAGCATTGAACTTGTGTCCCAAAGACCTGTGGTCACATCTGAATGAGGTTTATTTAACATGTATGCTTCTCTGTGAGATACAAAGCAACCTTCTTCTTGTGATTCGGACTTCCTACCAGCATTTCTGCCTTATATTTTGAGCTATTTAAAACAAGGAAAATGCCAAGAAAGAGCACCAAATGGCTACAAAGGTAGCGCTAAGTAAATTGTGAAAGAGCCGCCTTTGATCCCAGTACTCGGGAGGCAGAACCAGGCAGATCTCTGTGAGTTCGGAGCCAGCCTGGTCTACAGAGCGAGATCCAGGACAGGCACCAAAACTACACAGAGAAATCCTGTCTCAAAAAACAAAACAACAAAAAATTTTTTTAATTGTGAAAGAGCCACTTGTTTAGTGTGAGCATTGGTTTGAATTGTTTAAGCATTCATGTTTCTTTGGAAAGTCACCATTGACTTGCAAGTTACTCTTTGTTTTTTACAGACTTGTTTATATTTATGTGTCTAAGTCTGCTTGCATGAGTCTGTGTGTCCCACATGCAGTCAAGGTGCCTCAGGAAGCCAGAGACTGTCTTCCCCTGGTACAAGAGTTACAGAAGGTTGTGACCCATCTGATGTGGGTGCAGGGAACTGAACCCAGGTCTTTTGCAAGAGCTTTAAGTGCTGTTAACCATCTGGAGCCATCTCTCCAGCCCCAGAGTTGTTGTTTAGGGGTGGAACATTGTATGGTTCAACCAGAGCTGAACACATGCACATGAGGGCAATTGACGTTGTCATCCACTAAGGTCCACAGAGGACCACAAAAGCACTGCAAACACTGATTTGGAGTTACAAATACCTTATTGCTGGTAGGCAAATTTGAAAATATGGAACCCCCAAAATTCAGAGGATTAATTGTGCAGTTGACCCTCCACCACCAAGGCAGATTAGTTCCAACCCCTGCCCCACAACAGACACCAACATTGGAGGATGCTCTAGCATCCTATACAGTGGTCTGGATTTGCTTAGAACTGACTCACATCCTCCCCTGTGCTTCAGGCACCTCTAGATGACTCATAGTCCCTGATACAATGTACATGTTATGTAAATAGTTGATGTACATGTTATGTAAATAGTTGGATCTTTCTGAGAATAATGGCAATGAAAAATGTGTGTACATGTTCAAGATAGGTGCAATTTTTTAAACATCTTTGATGAGAAGTTGGCTGAATCTGAGGTTGAGAAACTGGCAGATACAGAGAGTCAATTGTATATTAAATTCTAAAGAAAACAAGATCAACCCACGGTGACAGAAAGCAGTCTGATGGCATGTGGCCAGTGAGGAAGAACAGGGGTTCTGCTGAGGCACCACAGGGCACCTTCTGGGTAACGGGAGCTTCTCTATCCCGGATGATGGGAGGATCTCGATCCTGATTGCGGTGGTAGCTAACAGAGAGACAAATGCATTTATAAAATGCATTGAAATACATACTTAAAATCGGTACATTTTACCATTTGTGAGTCATGTCTCAAGCTTACTTTACAAAAATTAGCACTTAGTCCAAGCTTTGGCCATGACTTTATTCCTCTGATATAGAGGAAGAGGCAGGGACTGCCAGCTTGGAATCCGTTCGGAAGCTCTGTTTGCACCTGTCTCCGTATGTGAGGAAAGGTTCAAGTCAGTCCTCAACATCTCCCATTTCCCTATTTCATCAGTCAAGACTCCTTTTTATTTTTATTACATTTATATCTGTATTTATTGGGTGGGGGAGGGTTACTACAGTGTGTATATAAAGGTCGGAGGACAATGTTCCAGCGTGGGCTATCTCCTTCCAGCATGCAGATTCTGGGAATCAAATTCTGGTCTTCAGGCTTGGTTGCAAATACCTTTACCCTCTGAGCCATCTTCTTGGCCCTTAATCAAGACTCCTGATTGCAGGTGGCAGAAAATTTAAAAAAAAAAAGGAGAAAAAAAAAAACAACAGAAAAAAAGAGAAAGAAACAGCTCTGCCCTAGACGTGGCTAGATCTAAGGCCTCAAGTGTGGTCGCCACAGTTGGCTATGTTTTACTGACCTTGTGTTTCTCTATGTCATTCTTGCAGAGGACCAGGGGCAGATAAGCAGTCATGGGTAGATCTGGAGCTTCAAGGAGGAGCTTATGTTTCTCAGCAAAGACCCTGGAGCAACAGCCATTTGCCTGCTCTCCATGGCCAGAAAACTGGAACATGCTGCTGCAAGCCTGGCTTCTGTGCATCCTCCCCTGAGAGAACATTGGTGAGATGGCCACAAAAGAACACCAAGATGATGAGGAAGAGGTGGGTACCAGGCAGAAACAGCAGATGCCTGACACTCAGTCGTCCATGAGCCACTGGTACTTTGCTGAGCATATCACAGATATCCTCAGAACCCAAGCCTGGCAGGAAATGGATAGAGACAGGAAACTGACTCTATTTTTGAGCCCTGTAGAAATCAGCAGACTATTCTGACTCCATATGACTCAGAAAAAGGAGTAAGAAGTCTCTTGAACTGAAGCCTCTAACTACTGGGGCTCCTCCTGGCTAGAGTACACCTTCTAGCATGTCCCCAGCTCTGTGCTCCCAGTCTGGAGCCCAGGTGTCATCTCTTCCCTCACAGAGATCACACTGATGGAAACATCTCGTCTGCCTTCTAGACCAACGCCAATTCCCTTCTGGTCTTAAGGAAACTGTCACCCATCACTCTGGCAAACCCATTTGAACCTGTCAAATACATGAACCTTCTCAGGCTCTTGGTAGTAAAGGGTTTCCTTAAGCCCTTTAAAATGTTCTTTAGCCGGGCGGTGGTGGCGCCCGCCTTTAATCCCAGCACTCGGGAGGCAGAGCCAGGTGGATCTCTGTGAGTTCGAGGCCAGCCTGGTCTACAAAGTAAGTTCCAGGAAAGGCGCAAAGCTACACAGAGAAACCCTGTCTTGAAAAACCAAAAAAAAAAAATAAAATAAAATAAAATGTTCTTTATGGGGCTAGAGAGATTGCTCAGTGGTTAAGAGCACTGGCTGTTCTCCCAGAGGACCCAGGTTCAATTCCTAGCACCCACAGGGCAGGCAGCTCACAACTGTCTATAATTCCAATTCCAGGGGATCCAACACCCTCACACAGAATATATACAGGCAAAACACCAGTGCATATTAAATAAGTAAATAAATAAATCTTTTTTTAAAAAAAGAATGTTCTTTATGGACTTGCTGAATTTTTACTCAATTTAATAAACACTGAGTATCTGTTAAGTTGGAAAAGAGAGGAAGGATGGTTCCTGCCCTGGTCTCTTCCCTTCTAATCTTCATGCTTATTTATTTTCTTGTGTTATTCCATTGGCAATGAAGTACTCAAGTCAATATCCCCATCCTCATCCTCTACTAATGCACCAATGTTAAGAATAAAGGTTAGCTAGGTGGAGTGGTGCACACCTTTAATCCCAGCACTCGGAAGGCAGAGGCAGGTGGGTCTCTGTGAGTTTGAGGCTAGCCTGGTCTACATAGTGAGTTCCCAGACATCCAGAATTACATAATGAGACCCTGTCTCAAAATAAATAAGTAAATAAAGTTTTGCTCTAGATGTCTATTAGTTGCCTTTTTTCTTAGTGCCAGATTTCTCTTCCACATGTGTCTTAGATGGCTTTCATCAGGTTAAAAGCATCCTTTTTATTTTTGATTACTAAGAAATTATGATTTCTAAAGATCATAACTTGATGAAACTTAACAAATGCTTTTCCTAGATCAAAATCTGCTAAGATCTGTAATCCGAAAGCCATAGACTTATCCCTGAGTGCCTCTAGGAAGTTGGTCCAGAATCTCCATCGTATGGCTTTTCCCATCACTGTGACAAAAAAATATACCTTAAGGAGGGGAAGGATTTTTGATGTTGCTTTTTTTTTTTTCATGTGGCTCAGGCTGGCCTTACATTCCCTATGCAGCCAATTCTGGCCTCAAACTCCTGGTCCATCTGCCTCTACTTCCCAAGTGCTACGGTTAAAGAGCAAAAAAGATGTATTCTGGCTTATCATTCCAGCAAGCATCAGTCCACGGTGATTGGAAGGCGCGGCTACAGGAGTGGGTGACCATGTGACCAGGAAGACCAGGAAACAGGATGCTCAGGCCAGAACAGGAGGTAGATAGCACAGTCAAGGCCGCCCCAGCGACCTACGCCCCTCAGATAGGTGCTCAAAATTTAATTCAATTCAGCACTATCCGCTGGGGGCCAAGCTTTGACACACAGGAGCACGTGGGAGGCATTTCACATTCCAACGACAATATCCAGAGATGTGTTTTAAATCATCTCCAGATTAGTTATTATACTTAACAAACACTATGTGGATAGTTATTACACTATATTGTTCAGAGAATAATGACAGGGGGAAATCTGCCCATGCTCAGTGCAGACATAATTTTCAAAATGTTTGAGCCATGACTGGTAGAATTAAGAGCTGCAGAGCCCACCGATACAGAGGGCCAACTGGACTGTCATTTTCTCTAGATGAGGGAGAATCCTAAAGGAAGGTCAGGAAGGGACAGGAGGGAACATTTGAGTAGGATGGTTACAATCTAGTTGAAAAATGTCCACACAGGCACCCCCAGCTGGTGCCTACTTAGAGCTGCTTAATTGGATAAAGGAGGTCACTAGGGGTGTGCCTTCGAAGAGTATGTCTTGTCTCTGGACTCTTCCTCTCCTCTATTTCCTGGATGCCGTGAAGTGAACAGTTTCCTCGATCACTTGTGCCCACTGATCAAGATATTCTGTCTCATCTCAGGCCAGCAACGATGGAACCAGGAGACTTTATCCTGAAATCTCTGAAACCATGGGCCAAATTAGCTTTACTATGTAGTCATTGGCTTTTCTGTGCCCCGACCGGTCCTGAAGACGATTGTAAAATAATCACTCGGAGGCTTAATATTACTTTTAAATGGTATTACTTATAAATTTGGCCTAGTGTTCAGGCTGATTACTAATTAGCTCTTACAACTTAAATTAACCCATTTCTATTAATCTATATTTTTGCCAGGTAGCCATGGCATTACCAGTCTGCTGGCATCTTGCTCCTTGGGCAGCTAGATGGGCATCTGCCCCGACTCTGTCAGGACCTCTTCTCCCTATATCTCTGCTTGGATCTCCTGCCTGGCTCCATCCTCCCCTGTCATGGGCCAAAGTAGCTTTATTTATTAACCAATGGGAGCAGCACATATTCACCATGTACAGAAAGACATCCCACATCATCTACTCCTCGAGGTCAATTCTCTGTTACAGCAACAGAGCGCTGCAAACACCAGGACCTTTGAGAGTAAGCTGGGCGTGGTGACACACACCTGTAATTGTAGCAAGAGGATCACAAGTTCCGGGCCAGCCTGGGCTACATAGTAAAAATGTCTCTGAGAGAAAACAAGAGGAAGAAAGGAAAGGCAGAAGAGAGGAAGAGAGGGGAAGGGAGGGAAGGAGGAGATGCATTGTAAGTCTAGCTGTGGGCAGCACAGAGGACACAGCCGGGCTGCAGCTGGGTGACAGGGACCCAGGAGAAAATACTGGAAAGAAGGCATGTCCCGGCATCCTCATCTCAGGCCCTTCTTCTGCCAATTCCCCTACAAAGAGGGACTGACCAGGTATCAGTCATGCAGCATCACAGGGTAAGGGTCAAACTAAGCAAGGATGTGGGAGTGTCAGCATGCTGTGAGAGTAGGGGAGAAGTCACTATGATCCTTTCATATGCGGCCTCTCCCTGGATTTCCAACATTAGCTCACAACAGGTCTGCAAAACCTCTTAGCCCCACAAGAACCATGACAACAGCATCCAACTTGGATATTCAACAGCAAAATCAGTACATATGGCAAAAATCAAGAGAACAGTCAACATTACCCTTGAAAATTGTTTAAATTGCCCATAAAAAGCATACGTGGGTTTAATGTCTGAGATCCTGAAAGAATTCTAGACCGCTCCTGCTTGCCTGCCAGGCTGACTGCACCCTGCTCCAGTGTGAGCCTTCAGTGCCGCTTTAACACACATTTATAGCACTCTGGCTGTGGGAAGGATTGCCTGAGTTAGGCTTACACGTCAGCCAGAGGCTGGACAGGGCAGGAAGCCTGTGCTGTGCGTGACTTCCACCTGCAGCAGCAGAGAGGACTCCTTTATACCTCTAAAGCTGTCTGAGGCTAGCCCAAATGACCCTGTGTGTCTCTTTTTCATCATTGCTGGCACAGCAGCTATCGCCTAAGCCTGACTTCCCTGGGCTTTTCAGGCACAGCAGACACCATGACATCTTCTTCTGCCTTTGTGATTGGCCAGCATCACATCAGAAGGATGTGACCCTTTAGACCTGGCAACTGGGCTTTTGGCCTTGACCATGAATCTCCTTGCTTTATTTCAACCAACTTCTGCCCTTATCTCTTCCTCATGGGCCAAATCTCAGCTGCAGGGCCCCCTTCTGCTTCCTCAAATGTACCCAGCCCATTACCACCTCAGGCCTGTCATCTTTGCTCAGAATGTTTTCTTGGTCATCATTCAGGTCTCAGCACATGTACCTCTCAGATCCCTTCCTTTTTTTTTTTTTTTTTTTTTGTTGTTGTTGTTTTTGTTTTTGTTTTTCAAGACAGGGTTTCTCTGTGAAGCTTTGCACCTTTCCTGGAACTCACTTGGTAGCCCAGGCTGGCCTCGAACTCACAGAGATCCGCTTGCCTCTGCCTCCCGAGTGCTGGGATTAAAGGCGTGCGCCACCACTGCCCGGCCAGATCCCTTCTTAAATAGTACCCAGCACCAAAGCTCACCTATGTTCTTCTGAATATTCCTTATTACCCTTCTCCCCAACCTCCTATCTACCAGTGCCTGGCTCACAGTAAGCACCTGATAAATACTTGTTGGCTGACTAAACAAAAGAATCGTACCATGAATCCTTGTTTCAGGTCTGCCTCCATAGCTGCCCTATCCTGGAGGATCCCCACAGAGAGTAACTGGAGACATCACCCGCCTAACCTCGAGGCTGCAGTGCTCACCGCCTCCCCAGCGCTTTTCTAGAACTGGAGTCTCACTTCCAGGACTGGCCTCCGTCCCTAGGGTCAGAGATTGCTGAATTCCAGGGCCACTCTGTCCACCTGTCAGCTTGTCCTGCTGCAGGGCCAGGGTGAGGGCAGGGTGGGCGGAGGCAGCCATGGACACCAGACTTTCAGACCAACAACTCAGCATCTCCATCTCCTGCCTGCCTCTGCGCCCTGTGTGGGCAGAGTGATCATCCCTCATAGCACCTCCCGCCCCATTCATCCCCATTAGCCGATGTCCACACTGGGCCAGAGGGAGATCAATTACCAGGCTGGCCACTGAACCGTGTTAATGAGGATGTACGCTCCTGGCTGGCGGAGCAGGGTGGGCGGGGCAGGAAGGTCACGGGGGCGGGCAGCCTTCCTCACTGGAGGCTTTGGGGTAGGATCCCTCTACAAGATGCCTTCTCTGAGGTGTGGGGAGCCCAGAGGACACAGCCTGGCTGGAGCTGGGTGACAGGGACCCAGGAGCAATGATGGAAAGAAGGCACGTCCAGGCACCCCATCCGCCACCCCTGTGTGCCTTTGCTAAGGCCCTTCCTCTGCCGGTAGCGCTCTCCCTGGTCTATCCCCTACAACAAGGACCTCAGCACTCTTAAATCTTCCTCCAGGCAGGAACACTACTGCAGGATCGGGCTCCCCTGCCCTGGGGCCGCCCACCGCAGAAAGTGTCTGTGCCACATTCCTCGGATCTGAATAAATAAGACACTCAGCCACAGTCATGGAGGGGAAGCTATGAGGAAGGTAGCTTTCTCTCATCACACTGGCAAAGATGGGAAGGACATAAGGTCACTAGCAACAGGGCAAGGTGTCACCTTGCATTATCTGTGGGACTGTAAATGGCCATGACTTCTTCACAGGGCAAGGCAGTGATATTATGTAAACAAAACCACCCATGTCCTTTAACCCAGCAATTCACTTTCAAGCATTCATTCTATAGGCATGAGTGTGCAAGGATCATGGTTGCCTGTACATGCAACCTGAAGGAACCCAGCAGGTACCCGGGTTCTGTGGAAGCCTGCATCACTGGGTCAACAGAATAGTCTTCTTGAGTTCCACCAAGTGTGCCAGTTAACGTAAAGAAAATGCCGTGAGGAGCGGCCAGTGCACAGTACAGGCAAGTTCTCTGTCATCGGTTTGCTGTTGCTGAAGGGATCAGGAACACCTCCACGAACTGATGGGCAATTATCTCCCAGAGTTGCTGGGCAGTACAAAATCAGCAGTGGTGGTCTGGGTCTGCCTTGCTTCATTTCTTGAGTTTGCTTTTTAGTAAATATGCCATTTTGGGGGGTAGGGTAGGGGTGGGGGACAAACAGAGCTGGTGACAGTAGGCCCACCCACCACAGAAAGATTAGGAGACAGAAGGGAGAGGGGTGCTTTCCATGCTGTTTTGGGATTTTGGTGACCTGAACACCATTTGTTTGAATATGTAAACCATAAATCACTTCTAAAGACTGGTGATGAGTCTGTGTCCCACCTGACTGTGAGCCCCAAGGTGGGGAGAACCACACCTGAATTCCAGCACATTTCCCTCAGAGGAAGATGGGTGTGCTGGCACGGGCTGGCACGGGCTGGGAAGGGCTGGGCCCACTGTCAGCTGCCTTCTCTAGATAGCAAGTCAGCCTGGACAGCTAATCCCCACACAGCACAACCGCTGCAGCAAGACCCAGGCAGACAGATGTGCCCAAGCCTCCAGAACCTAAGGAAGCCACCAGTGACAATGGCCACAGCATAGGTCCCTCTGCATGAAGGGTAGTGATGTCCCCATCTCTGTATATCTACAAAGGAGACAGGAGACATTGTTGTGGCAATGGCCTTTGGGTTAACTGTATGGCTTATGTACATTCTTCAGGATGCAGATCTAGTAATGTGGGGCAGATGTCAGAGAGAAGCAGAAATGAGACCATAGCTGGTCTTCGCCAGAATCACCTCTGCCATCAGCAAAGACTTGGGGCCACCTCTGTCCCCTGTCCCTCATCCTCCCACCCAGTGAAGCAGGACTTGCTCCAGGCATGGGCCCCAGATGAGAAGGTTTGGCCACACCTCCCTCCAGACTAACCTGTGGAGAAAGCCCAGGCTGGAAGAGCCCAATGCTGCCACTTGCTGAGAGGCAAAGCCTGCAGACAAGCCACCAACGGCCTGCCACACACCATGTGGTGAGGGCTTGGAACAGAAAGCAGGTGGCAGTGAGTTGGGGACAGTGTCCTGGCATTCATAACACACAGGGAGTGATATTGCACATTCTGTATGGATGTATAAAATGAATGGAAAATTTAAAGTGTGTGGAAGGTCCGGCAAGAGCATAGCTAGCCCTGTGCACCTGTACTCTTAGGTTCTGCATTCAAGGATTCAGCCAACCACAGGTGGAAATGCTGAAGGATGATTACTACCCTGCTGCCAACACGTGCTCCAAAATCAGGCCTATGGTGGCTGGATCTACCCTAAAGTCACTCTTTTCTCTTTTTAAAAATGTTTATTTATTTGGTGTGGGAGGGGGGCTGTGTGCACTTGTGTGGAGGTCAGAGTACAATCTGCGGGAGCCGATTTGCTCCTCTCACCATGTGAGCTCCAGAAATTGAACCCAGGTCATCGGGCTTGATGGAAAGCATCCTTATCTACTGAGCCATTTTGCAGACTTTTTTCCTTCTTACGATTCCTCAAGCAAAGCAACCATCTGCATAGCATCTGCATCTATTTTATATCATAAGTAATGTAGAGATGATGGTTTAAAATGTAAGAGAGGAACTGGAGAGGTGGCTCAGCGGTTAAAAGCACTTGCTGCTCTTGCAGAGGACCTAGGTTCAATTCCCAGCACCCACAGGGTAACTCCAGTTCCAGGGAATCCGATGCTCTCTTCTGGCCTCTATGGGCACTGCATGCACACAGTGCACATACTTACATACATACATACATACATACATACATACATACAGGCAAAACACCAATACATATTTTAAAAGTAAACAAATCATTTAAAAGAATGAAATTTAGACTATTTACCGACCTAGCAGGGGAAAAGAGAATGAAACCTTTTTATTTGCAGCAACATGGGTGTTAAGTGAAATATGTTAGAATCAGAAAGACAAGCACCACACGATCTTACTCCTATGTGGAAATTAAAAAGTTCATTTCCTGGGTGTTGAGAGTGGATAGGTGATTTCCAGAGCCTGGGAGAGTCAGAAGTGGATGATGGGAAAAGCTGATCAATAGTGCTAAGTTACAGTTATATAGGAGCAGGGAGTTCTCCCCAGCAAGGTCATGAGGGCTGATGATGATGTACATTTCAAAAGCCTTAGTAGGAGCTAGAGAGACCGCTCAGTGGTTTAGAGTGCTGCTGTTTATGCTGGTTAGATTTGTTTGTTTATTTTAAAGATTTATTTATTATGTATATAAATATATAGTGTTCTGTCTGCATGTATGCCTACACACCAGAAGAGGGCACCAAATCTCATCCTAGATAGTTGTGAGCCACCATGTGGTTGCTGGGAATTGAACTCAGGACCTCTGGAACAGCAGCCGGTGCTCTTACCCTCTGAGCCATCTCTCCAGCCCCACCAGTTAGTTTCTGTCATCTTGACACAACCTGAACATTCTTGGGAAGGAGGGAACCTCAACTGAGAAAATGCCTGCATTAGATTGGCCAATGGGCAAACGTGTGGGGCATTTTCCTGATTACTGATTGATCTGGGAGGGCCCAGCTCACTGTGGGCCATGCCACCCCTGGGCAGGTGGTCCTGGGCTGTATAAGAAAATAAGATATTGCCAGCACTTAGGAGGCAGAGCTCAGTGAGTTCAAAACCAGCCTGGTTTTCAGAGTGAGTTCCAGGACATCCAGGGCTACACAGAGAAATCCTGTCCCAAAAAAAAAAAAAACCAGAAAGAAGAAGAAGGAGAAGGAGGGTGGGAGGGGGGAGAACAAGGGAATCCGTGGCTAATATGTAAAATTAAATTTAATAAATAAATAAAAAAAGAAGAAGAAAAGGAAGGAAGGAAAGGAAAGGAAAGGAAAGGAAAGGAAAGGAAAGGAAAGGAAAGGAAAGCTATCCCAGAACTCAGGAGGCAGAAGCCAGCCTGGTCTACAGAGCAAGTTCCAGGACAGCCAGGGCTACAAAGAGAAACCCTGTCTTAAAAAAGAAAGAAGGAAAGAAAAGGAATAAAGGAAGGAGGGAGGGAAAGGAAAGAAGAAAGAGCACTCCA